>LOJH01015237.1:0-19397 GCA_001685095.1 Ellobius talpinus | reverse complement strand
GATCCAAAAATAGTTAACTAAAGATGTCTTCTATATCTCTGCTTATTTTTATTTGAGTAAATAAATTGGCATTGTGACTATAGAAGATAAAGTCCTTCATGTCTAGAGATGGAAAATGACTTGGGTTTAAAATGTCATGATGACTCTGTTGCCTATTAAAATGAAAGACAAAATAAATGTTCAAAAAGACAGAACACTGTGTGATATATATTTGGAAATTCACAATACCTTCCTCTGTCTTTTCTATCAGAAAATGTTCTATTTTATGGCTAATGTGGGACTATCCTTACCCATCGCACAAGATAGCAAGAGCTGCGTGACGTCTTTGGGGGAAAGCCTTTGGAATATGGCCTCGCCCATCATAGGTCTCCTTCCATTCCATGAATGTTCCAGAAGGGTCTGTCTTCTGCTGGGTTTTGTCCAGATGGTGAGGTCATAAAGAAATAGAGAGCCTTCTGATAGTATTAAGCACTAATGAAGGTTTCAATGTTTAATTCAAAATGTTTCCTATTGGAGAGAGAGCAAAAGAAAGATGCAGGGAAAAACACATCTTTGGACAGAAAAAAAAAAGTCCAGAAAACTAAAGCAGTAATTTAAGCAATCATTTTGGATATTTTTTCCAGATCTCATTTTGATATTTTTTCTTCTTTCTTTTGTCTCTACATATTGCCAAGTTCTTCACCTACTTAATTCATCTGAAAATTTACTATAGCTTTTCTACCTCCATCTTTAAGGAAGACCAGGGCTTAACATCAAGGTAAGTAGAAAACTTTTGAATTCCTGGACTACAAGCTGCTATTGTGGGTTCTTCTGTTTGTATTTGAATTCGGTCTCTGCTTCAGTTTCTAGGCTTGGGTGTGTCTTATCTCTTGTCAACGGTATACTTTCCCCGCCAAACAAAATCTAAGGAAAGCCTGCTTCTTATGGCAATTGTGGGGTTAACAATTAAAGGTAATTTCTGTTAAAATATTAGGGTAGTTCTTGACTCAGAATGTTCTCACTCTTTCTGTTGTTGGGGTGATTATGCTTGGTCAGTTAGCTAACTGCTTCCTAACTTAGCACACTGGGGCAAACAAGGCCAGAATTGAAGAGGCAGACGGGACCCCAGTTAATCATTTCTTCTCTACAGATTCTGCCATACATTGACTCATTTTCAAATTAGTGTTTCCGGTGAACCATCTCTTTCATCTTTAAGCTACCATGAGCTGTGAGAAATGCAAGTCACGGGGGACCATTCTTCTCGGGTATGTTACTATATTCTGCTATGAAATATTTATGTAATAGTCTTGGCCATACTTGGTCCTAAATTGCATAGTTCTTCCTGCTGGGAATCTGCTTCCTTGTGTATTGTGAAATCATCCCCATTTACCTGATTCTTCTTCCTTTCTTTTCTTTCTTTTTTTTGATTCTTTTTATTTTAGTGCATGGAATTGTAGAAGACATTTGTAAATCAAGTCTAAATCATATTAAAGTGGTTTTTTCTTAAAGAAAATTTTCTTTGTAATTTTGCCTAAAACAATAATAATGATGATAGTAAAAATGTCAAATGCAATCTGTTATGGTAAAATTTGGGGAAATGAAATCAATAGTATTTTACAGCATGGAAATATTCTAAGTATGGATGATTCATTCAATCAGAACAACCTATATTCTAAAACTACTTGAGTTTATAATTGTTTTGTATGTTGATTCTTACTGTGACCTTGTCAGGCTGATGATGAAGACTGTGTTTCTTATTTGCTTATGGAAAGAAAGGAGAGAAGGGAATTTTTGGAAGGAGAAGTGAAGACTTGTTTCAGTTTTCTGATGTGAAATCAGAATTCGTTCTATTCTTTAAGCTTGGTTATAAAGATGACCCTTTTCTGTGTCCATACAGCTTTTTGAATATGTCAAAGAGGTTGAGTATTGACAGGCATTTGAGGATACTACTTCAAAGCCTCTGCCTTGTTTCTTCTTATCCAAGTTCCATAAAGCTAGAAGACCTAAATAGTTAGAAAATTCATGTCAAGCTTGGATCTGTCTCTGTCTTACTCTATTATAGAGAAATAATCTGATAACCACATACACTGCTTCCCTTTCCTTAAAAATTTCAAGCCAAGCAAGACCCGTAATCCCAGCACTCTGTAAGCAGGAGGGAAATTTTCACATTCCTGCTGATTCAGGGAGGTATAACCAACAACAATAACCACAATACCACAAATTCACAGGGAAAAGTATCTAAATTGCCCCCAATGTCTTTTCATAATGAAAATCATTTCCAGCACTCCACACAGCGTGGCAAAAATATCGCTGGTGACAGCATTTAGACTGCAGATAGACTTCAGGATAATTTCTAGGGATGGCCAGAGTAAGTTTGTTATTTTACATTCTTTTTAATCTCTAAATCTGAGAATATTAGTGTCATCTCAAATGATAACAGGAGTAACCTTTACCATGCTCTGTCATTGCTATCCTCACTACTAGTGTATAGCATTGCTGCACTATAAACCATGACGGTTGGCATCATTTTCATGAAAACATGACTCAGGGAAAATGAACTTTTCTGACACAGGAAGCAGATGCTTCCCTTTATATTGTATGAATCAATCCTCCTTAATCCCCACCACCACAAACAGGTAAGGCCCTCCTAATGAAAAATGTTCAGTATATCACTATGTCTATCAAAACATAAGAGAGGCCATTTTCTGTCCTAACTACTTATATGATTTTGGTATTGATGTAATGGCAGAAATGGTCGGTTCTTGTTAGATGCTAGGGGAATCAATGTATCTATTACCAAAAATAACTATTTTTATGAGAAAATAATTAGTCAAATAATGATTTTTTATTGTTAGCATTGAATACCTGGTACTAAATCATTGTGCTGTACTGTTTCTAAATTTAAAGCTTTTTAAATTAAAAATTTTTAAGTCTGGTATGGTGAGGTGTCTCTAAAAACCCAGCCCTAGAAGACACAAACAAGACAATCATATATTTGAGGACAACAGGGACTAATTGAAAAGTTCCAGGAATGCTTGGATACATAATGAAAATCTATAATAGAAAAACAATAACAAATAAGCAAATGGATACAATTGCCAGTGCGATATACCTCTGTGATTGGCAAATATGAAAATTATATTGTTTAAAATAATAAGCAAGACTTGAAACACTGTATCAGGAAGTTGGTAGATTTAAAATATCTGGATAACACTTCTTTCCCCTTTATTGGTTGGGAAATGTACCATATTTGATGTGAGGGGATTATCTGACTGATTTGATAGGAAGCTGAGCTTGTATTTCGGATCCCAAGTTAAGCTCAAATTATTTCTACTCACTGATCTTCTGAGGTTGGTACTGAGATTCCCACAGGAATTCTGTGAACTGCACACTAAAAATGGAAATATTAGACTATCTACCATTTATTTTTAGGTCCCCAAAAAAGAGCAGAGTGATTGCAATGTTCATCAAATTGAGATGGAATCTAGAAAAAGAGCAAGTGAGAAAACCAACCCCCACAATCAATGTCCACCTAAGAGATATCGACAAGATTAGCCCACTTCCTCAAATAAGACAATTAGCATCACCATAGATGGAAATCATGAGAACACTCTCAATGCTGTCAAAGAAGAGATAGAAAAATCAACAAGGCAAAGAAATGCTGGTGTGTGGCAAAGAAGGAATCAAAGGGTACATAAACCTTGGCATACCAGAAGTCAGCCACATGGTCATGACATTCTCTAAAACTGAAAGTGAGCAGAGAGAAGATAAGCAAGTGTTTGGTTCGCAGCACCAGGTATGTACAGACTCCATCAAATTTTACATTCATGCAGCTGGGAAGAGGAATGAAAGGATTCTCAAGTGTAGAGAACTTCACCAAGAGGGGAAAAAACTTTGTGTCTATGGCCTCAAAGGGGAGTCCATCAAGGACACTCTGAGGAAGGATGGCAGGTTTAATTCCATTGTAGAGAGTGACCATTGGAAGTTCATTAGTGACCTGGACACCATCATAGAAAACACCCAGCCAATTGATGAGTTAGAAGGCATGCTCTTTCAGGTTGAGGTTGAGAGAAAAAAATGTTCCCAGGCAGCAGCAGACTCCACTGATTTGGAGAAGCCATCTTACTGTGAGTTAAAAGAATACATTGTGAACAAGAACCCCCACTTTAAAGAGAGGAAGTGAAAAAATCAGAACATACATCAAGGAAGAAAGTGAAATACAAAGTAAGAAAACTTCCTCTTTTGAAATGCACAAAGCCAACTTTGGGAAATTGACAAAAAAACTCCACCCCAACTAAAGTGCTCAAACTTCTCTCGCAGTTCAGTGATTCGGTTGGGCTCATAATCTGGAACAACAATGGAAATGAGGGCTATGCCACTTGCTTCGTTTTTAAAGGATTGTATGTTCTTACTTGTATTCATGTGACAAATGACATCGTGGGGAAAGACATAGAGCAAAGTAAGTGGGCAGAAAAAATCAGTCAATGTACAAAAGTCATTTTTGATTATGAAGAGTTCCTGGCAAATGAAGATAACTGCTTTTCCATTGAATCTTGGTTCGTGATCTTTGATGACACGCTTGACTATGCTCTTAAAACTGGAGGAAAATGAACAACAAGAACCTGCAGGGCTGTTTAATGGAATAGCTCCTGTGCCCTCTAGTGGATTAATTTGTTATTGGTCATCTTGATATAAAACAGAAGCATAGTGATGGCTGTGCTGTGGTTTCCCAAGATGAGCACATTCAGAAAAGAAAAGCAGTGGATGACAGTAAGCCTACACAGTATATCTATATGTACACCCAAAGAAGTTTCCAAGAAAAAGTCCGTGAACCTGGTGTGTCTACCTGGAATAACATTTTTTATTGTGGGTCTTCGGGATCTCCTATATTTGATTCTAAAGGATCACTGATAGCCATGCACACTGCTGGCTTCATTTGTGAGTATGAAAGTAGGGTTTCCAGTATCATAGAGTTTGGCTGTGCTATAGAATCCATCTTCACCCATATTAAGACAAATCATACAACGTGGTATGAAAAGGAATGTGTAAATCAACAAGATGTAGAAATGAATAGTCTAGAGTGTTGAGGACTGGAGATAATTTAGTCTGTTTTCTTTTTCCCTTTTAAAGAACAACATTCTTGTTCTTACAATTATGCAATATATTCTTATAATACATTTCTACAATGTATTCTTCTTACATTTATACAATGTATATTGATCATATCCATCCACTGCCACCTTCTTTCAACTCTTCTAAGACCCCAATCTCTATCTCAATTTCATGCCTTCTTTTTATTTTTTGCTATTAATAAGTTCCTGAGCCCCATTAGTACTGCCCATATACACATAACTATGTGGCCACTCACTGGGGCATGTACACCCTACTACCACCATGTCCCCAAAAGAAAGTGACTTTCCTTGCATCAGTGGCCATCTGCTGTCAATAGTTGCTCAGCAAAGGGCATTGTCCTGAAGGCCCCACTTCATTCTTGCAGGACTTTTGATTGATCTTGTTTAGGTAACCATGGCTTCGGTGAGTAGGCCTGCAACATCCCTGTCATGTCTAGATGTCAATTTCCACAGCTCTCCTCCCATTCCTCTGGCTCTTTTGTGTCCCCTTGACCATTAAGTTTCATGACCTGATCAGGGTTGATACAGATGACCCATCCACAATTGAATACTCAACAACTGAATGTCTTCATAAGTCTTCTCTGTCTAATTTTGAGTATAGCACAAATGTCCCCATGCCTGTAGCCTATTTTCCACTTTTTTAAAAATATAAAAGATGCTCATTAGTTCTTTTAAATCTAAAGCATGCATATAACATATTTTTTATCATGCTCTATTCCTCTTCCTAACTTCTCCCCTTACCTTCTCCCAGATCTATGCCTCCCAACTTACTATCCTCATTTTTCTTTGAAATGTAATATTAGTCCAATTTGTGCTACCTATATACTGTCAGGTATTGGGACATGTACTGGAGCATGGTTGAACTCCCAGAGCCCAAATCCTTAAGAAAACTGACTTTTTCTTCCCAAGTCAACTGCCTAAAGCTTCTCAGTGAAAGGTGGGGTTCCTAGGTCCCTTCCCGACCCATTCCAACTGAAAATCAGTTGTTAACATCTACTTTTATAATTAATCTTACTTAAAGACCTTATGATTTTTGGGAGTTCATTAGTTTATGCCAAGTGTCCCTTTTTTCTGTCCCCAGATTTCATCTACATTTACATTTAGTTATCCTCTAGGTTCCTGACGGCTTTTCACAGCTGCTGGTTTGGATGCCCTGGCAGTTAGAAAGAGAATTGGTCAGGCAGTCTTTAGAATGCCCCTGTATTGGAGTCACCTGAGCCTTTCTGATGAGTAGACTGAGGTGTGAGTTCTAAGGAGGTCAATCACAGGCAGGTATCATTTCACACTATCACATCCACATGATTCGTACCTACTGTTATTGACTCATGTCACCTGGCTGAAGTGGTATTTGCCAGGTTTCTCCATTGTGAAGACATACCCCTCCTCCTCTTTCCACTTTTGGATAGCACCCGCGGGAAGGAAGTCACTATGCACAGTCTTTGTTTAAGGAGTGGGGACTGTTTCTCCGTCCTGGAGTAGGTATTCCTGAAGTATCTACATAATCCATTGGGACGATTCTGCAATGGGAATTTCTCTCTTATCCCCTAATTTACTCGGTCATTCCGAAATATCAGTAAGAGCACAGAAGCTGTGCCCCATTGCCTCCCTGCTCCAGTTTTCTGCACTTGTGTGCATGCATGCCTACCTCAAGGAATGCACTATACCTAACATAAATTCTTTGCCTGAATTTGAACCCAGAGTTTTATGAATACTAAGTGTGTCTGTAGTCTGCTGGCCCCCAAGAATTTTAAGTAATATATTCTTTTCTTTTGTATCTGTGTCTCCTCTATTAATGGGAGAAGTTCTTTCTATATGTGAGTGTAATAACCTGAATAGATAGATAGATAGATAGATGATACACCGATAGGACCAAGAAATATACATGTGCAATAACCTGAATAGATAGATAAATCAATAGATTTTGCATCCATAACCATATGTATCTACAATAAATTACAGAATTATCATGAATGTCATCAAATCTGACTCATAACTACAAAGACAATTTCTATCTCTTCTCAGTCCACCTCTATAAATTCCCATTCCAACTGTGAAAAATATGGATCTTACCATATCTCAGTCATTCAGTTAATTGATTAATGAGTGTATAGATAGATAAATTCAGAGGTTATATAGACAGACGGATGATAGATAGGTAGATGATAGATAGATAGATAGATAGATGATAGATAGATATATAGATAGACAGACATATGGATGATAGATGATAGAAATATGGATAGATATAGATCATATATAAATCATACATACATACATACATACATACATACAAGTATAGATATATAGATAATATATAATAATATAGATAATAGCTACATAGATACATAGGTAGATATATACACAAATGCACATATATGATGATATACATGAACACATAAATAACATGTGTGTAGATAAATGCATAGATGTAAATTCATAGATAAATAGCCAATACAGATAAACAAATGTATAGATATAAAACCAGAGACATAAATTCATAGATACATATAATAAAGACATATAATACTTAGATACTGTAGCTACATATATAAAAAATAGATTCAGAGCAACAGCATATATGGTAAAATTGTTTGTCTGCCCTTGAATGAGGAATAACATTTTATCAACTAAATAATGTGCTCCTGTGCGGTTCCTTTTGCTGTAATCTGACATATGCTATTCTCTTCTAAAGTTGAGATGGCTTCCACCCACTCCACCTATACCTGACACACACTGGGTGAGATTCCTAAAACGTTTGAAATGGTTACACAAAAATAACTTGTGGAATATTCCACATTCATGCTGTCCTGTTAGCCTTTGAATTCTGAATGATTTTGCAAAATTGTATAACTTAAAGTTCACAGTGTGACATTTACTGGATTTAGCAGACATGTTCTGTCCCATGCTTGTATAGAGCTTGTCTCTATTCATTACCACAGAGTGATACATGGATTTGCTATAATTTGTTTAGTTGTTCTCTTTTTCAAAAGATCTCAGTTGCTTCCCATGTTCAGTGATTATTAATAAACTTCTACAAATCTCTGTATTTTGGTTTTTATATGACACACATTTTCAACACTGTTGGCCAAATACCAACCAACCAAGGAGTATAATTGGAATCTATACTAAGACAATGCTTAGCTTTATTAAAAGAAATCTGCCAAAAAAAATGACAGAAGTCCCATGCCCCAACCCCAACATTTGGTATCATCTGGTTCTGTGTTGTGGTTTATTTGATTTGGAATTGAGGCACAACACTGGGAAGGCTGGAGGCCTTCTGAGGATTACAAGGTTTGTTGAAGAAGTTGAGGCTAGTTTAGGGAAGCTATGGCATAATAGACATTACAAGAATCAGAGGCTCTTTGAGTGTGAGAGGAGCAGGAGAAGTAGGCTTCTATGAAACTGCAACCAGGGGACATCACCCTAGCTCCCTGGAGCAGGGGGAAATTGTTGTCAGAGGTGTAGATGTCTGAAGAGATACCGCGGGTCACTATGACACTACTAGTAATTTATGGAGAAATTGCAAAGCCACCACATCAGACCCCCTACTTACAAGTCAGATAGTACAAACCCCTATCTGACTTCTTTCCATAATCTTCCAAGAAATAATTGGTTCCTACCTTCCACGTTTCTTGTCTTTTGTAAAAGCTAATGTTTAATTTATTCTTTGAGGGTTTTACACACGAATACAGTGTATTTTGATCATATCCACACCCAGAATCCCATTTAACTCCTTCTGGATTTCTCCCAACTTCATGTCTTCTCATCATTCTTCTCCTTCCGTTCTTCCTCCCCTCTTCTTCTTTTTGTTTTCAAAACCCTCTAAGTCCAAAATTAGCACTACCAAAATGTACATGGATTTGAAACTATCCAAACCCCAATGGTTCTCAATGTTCCTAATGCTGCTACCCTTTAAAACAGTTCTTCATCTTGTGATGACCTTCAACAATAAAGTTATTTCATAATTGTTGCTACTTCATAACTGTAATTTTGCTACTGTTACAAATTGTAATGCAGATATCTGAAGTGCAGGATATCAGATATGTGAAAGGGTTATTTGGACCATGAAAGGGGTTGTGGCCCACAAGTTGAGAACCACTGCACTAGAGCATGGTCAACCCACTTGGTGCTACTTCACTGCCTCTTCCCTTTTTCCTGAACCCTGGCCATCATTCTTTTATTTTATTATCTTTGTAGTTTTACGTTTTTTTTCAGAATGTCATATCACTGGAGTTACATGGTGTCTCCCAGTAGCCATCAACTGCTAACAGTTTCTCAGCTGTAGCGGAGACTCAAGGGCCCCTCTCTCACAGAGACTTGCATGTCGTCTGTCTTGAACTTGTGCAATTCTGGTGCAAACAAACCATAGCTGCTGCGAGTTCACCATAGCAACAGTCATATCGTGTACAGAAAAAACTGTTTCACAGCGGTCCCCTCTGACCTCTGGCATTTAATCTTGGTCCCTCCTCTTCCACAACATCTCCTGAGCATCAGGGAATGGATGTATAGTACCATTTGTGGCTGAGCACTCCATAGATATTTGTTCTCTATACTTCGACAACTTGTAAATCTCTTCATTAACTGCTGCACATTACCAAAAGAAGCTTCTCTGACTGGGATTGAAAACTGGTTTTATCTGAAGGTATAGAGGTAGGTTTGGAAGATAGTTTGATACTATATCAATTTATCAAGATACACAGTAATGGGTTCTCCTCTAAGAAATATGAGTTCCCCAAGCACAGGTAAAATTTGCCATTCCAGGCATGAGTTCCTCCCGTGAAACAAGTCTTAAACCAAATCAGAAACTAGTTGGTGACACTCATAACATTTATACCACCATTGCACACATGGCCATGTCTTGTCAGGCCAATCATTATTGCAGCTCACGTGATTCACACCCAAATGAGACTGTTGCTGACTCCCCTGCCCCCAGAAGCCTGCCTGACACTTTCCAGCACTATGAGAGATAACCAGCAGGGTCTAAGCTCACAGGTTGACTCTAGTTTGATTCCTTCATGTCCTATGAACAAAGTATGTTGTACCTTTAGCAGTAGAGTCTTAGCAAGTTTTGTCAGGTAACCAAGAGCAATGGCAAAGGATGTATTCTTTTGGGGGGGTCTTTGGGAACTCCCTGACCAAGCTAGCGGGAGGTATCCCACACCTGGCACGCAGTATTTTGCCTGACAAACTATGGCTTCTGAGAGAAACATTAGTCCCCATGTAGGGTGACTTCGCTTAAATCTCTCTCTCTCTCTCTCTCTCTCTCTCTCTCGTGATGTATGTCTTTTTCTCCATATATAGGCATATATACATATATACATATGTATATATTTGTCAATGAGAAAAGTATTACATACTAATGAAGGGATACGTTTAAATGGGAATGTAGGGCAGACGGGGAGAAAAAAATAACACTTAAGAATGTTTAAAAACACCAAAGATAAACATTGTAATTGGAGACACACACACACACACACACACACACACACATATATATACAGACACACACACATGCATGTATATATTAATTTATTCCTTTCTCCTACTGAAATAATACATGACCTACTTATTTTACAACTTTGACTGCTTTCTACGTAGATATTCTAAGTGAACACTAAAGGCTATTTTATTTTCTATCATTTTGTTTAATTGATTTGTGTATTATTTATTCATATAGAGGCGAAATCTCAGGCTGATTTCAAGCTCATTGTATAGCTGAGGGTGACGTTAAACTTCTCTGGGTTATACTGTGTGCACGTGGGGTTAGGAGCATACTTATGTGTTACATGAATGGAGGTCAAAAGTCTGGTTCCAGCGTCTTCCTCAATCACTCTTGACCTTATTTGCTTGTGGCAGGATCCCTTAGTAAACCTGGAGACTGCTCATTTTGCTAGTCTGGTTGGACAGCAGGCCACAGGGATTTTCCATCAGTCTTCCCAGCACTTGGATTACATGCAAGCTAGGAGACACCTAGCTCTTGTGTGTATGCATGCATGCATGCATGCATGTATGTATGTATGTATGTGTGTATGTATGTATGTATGTATGTATGTATTTTTTTTAAAAAAATGAGAGTTTAAATGGTGAATTGGAATTAGGCCCTCATGCTCATACAACAAGTGTTTACAACATGAGCTATTCCTCAGTCCTTGAACTTCCAATCTCTCTGCTTCTTCTTCACCAGTACTTACCTTCTAATCTTCCTGTCTCTACCTCCCAAGGGACCAGAAGATTGTGACATCATGTGCCGTTTGTGAGATGCTGAGATCAAGTTCAGGGCCTCATGCATGTTATGCAAGCATTCTACCAACTGAACTTCATATAACTTCATATACCCAGCTATCTCTAAAGGCCTGCTTTCTTCTCTTCCCTTCCCTTTCTTACCCTTCCCTTCCTTTCTCTTCTTCCCCCTTCCCTTCCTACCTTCCTTCTTTTCACAAAATAACAAATTTTCCAATGATATTTCATACATATTAAGGTTTGGTTGATATATCCCCACAAACTTCTCTTCCTTCTCCCTGCCCTGTTGCCCTATGGCTTCAATATTTCCCCTTGCTTTCATATTTTGTTTTCTTTGAAACATATTTTTATTTCACACACATACAGTGGTGTGTATGTGTGTAGCCAAATCTATTCATTGACTGGAGGGTGGGGATCAGAGGGCAACTTTGGAAGTGGTTGATTCTTTTCTTCTAACTTTTTCATTCCAGGGTCTAAACTAAGGTCTTCAGGTTTGGTGACAAGTGCTTTTAGCTACTGAGCACTTGACAGGAGTCCTTAAACCACATTTTCTATTGCTCTCCCGGCCCTCTTTCCTAAAAGCTCCCCTTCTTAAGGAGCCCTTTTCTGGTTTCCAGATCTCTGTCCATGTTTATTCCCACCTAATACACAGACCAAAAAATTAAACATGGCCTTTTTCTCTCATTTATCATTTCTGTCAATATTATTTCAAAATTTGAAAACAATCCCAAACTGTATAACCCATATCACTTAAAACTTTTGTCTATAATTTTCAAAAGAAGACAACAACAACAACAAAAACAAAAACAAAAGAGGTAACTCATGCAGCATGTTTATACGGTAGGCACTTAAAAATACTTTACATGTTTCAGCTTGGAGTTCTCATGTGTGTGTTCCTCAGGAATCGGGGTTCCTTGAGGAGACTGGAAGGATGTGTGATCAGGAAGCAATCTCACAACCATAATGAAGCATCAGATGGCATGTTTGTTTACACTGAGGGGAGCTGCTTGTTTACAAACCTTAGAGAAAGCGGAGGGGTAGGTGAGAAGGTGTAGTAAGCTGGGAAGGAGCTAAGACTCGCACATTGACAAGCTTACAGAATCCTTTACCTCAGTTCTGTTTTCAAGATGTCTGCCAGTGTATGGTGAGATGCTTTTCCTACTCTCTCACATCACCAGAGGATGTATCCTTGGACCACAATCCAGATAGAGTGCAAGCACTGTGGCAGTTTGTGAAATGCTAGGCAAAACCCAGCCAGCTGATTGATGGTATTTTCAGTTCAGATCACGTATTTTTAAAGTTACTCATGTCCTAACATTAATCTTAATTAGTTAATTAAGCTCCCTAAAGTCACCCAAATCAAATCCTTCTTTCAATGTTTTTCCTCATTTGAAATTTTACACATAGAATTGAAGACTGAATTGCCTAATGCAGTCTCCCAGGGAAGATGAAACAAGGCCACATTCTGAGTTCCCACTAGGAACAACTCTCCTTCTCCTTGTAGATTTGTAATGCATTCTTTGGATTGTTATGATGGTTTTGTTGATGATTTTACTGTTTAAGTGGCTTTCGTGCATAACCCTAAAATTCTGTCTGGTGTTCCTAACAAAATGATGACTTATCTACCTCATAGTGAAATACATGTATGTTGAAACACCTCACTCACATGTATACATGCCCACCCAGCTCCACATATATAGCCATAATTAAAAAGAAAATAAATATTAATATATAAATAAAAATCTTAATATATAAAATATGTATATTGAAATATATGTATAAATATATAAATAAATCAAGATAACAGGAAGAAAGGGATTACACTGGATAGAATCATACCCCCTCGGAGGTTTTCCAGAGTTCTAACCCAAGACTGTCCACTTTAGGCTGACCTATGCGGATCTTGTCTGCTGGACCAGTAAGAATGGGGAGGACTATTATCTAATTTTGTAGACAACCATACTTCAGTTTCAGTGTACTTTATACGGGAATGTAACAAAGAGAGCAAGGATCCAAGGATGGTTATTGGAGTTCAGAAGAGGCGTGTAAATAAACAGCAATCAGCACATACTAAATATTAACAGAGCAGCCCTTTCTTAGAACTTTCTCTGGACAGACCAATTTAAACGCAATTGCCTGGCGTGGACTACAGATTATATCTGGGAAAGCACAAAAGAAAGGCAGAAGGCCATATCCAGATTCGGGCTACACTGCCCAGTTTGGGTTCTATAGCTATGTTCTGACATCCAACAAGAATTAACTATGTCTTATAAATTGAATTTAGATGTTTATCACAGGAGGCATGAAATCACATCCAAAAACAACCAGGAGAACAAACACACCTGAGGTAAAAGGCCCTCTGTGTTTTTTCCTGAATCCTCTCTCACAGTTCCCCAAGGCTTTGTTCACCACGTTCCAACATCAGTTGTAAGTGATCTTATTTGGATAAAGGGGCTTTGCAGATATAATTGAGGGTCTAGAAATTGGAATGTCATGAATTAACTATGGGATTATAAATCTAACCTAAGGCACCCTCTCAAGTACAGGGAAACAAGAGAGACGGAGGAAGTCAGGAATAAGAATGGGGTAGAGGTGGGATTACATCCTGATAAACCTGCCCTAAACTGAGAATACTGGAAATGCATTCTAGTGCTTGGGTGCCAACTCTGGGGCAAGGAGCTAAAGGAAGAAAAGAGCCTGGTAATCAAACTCTTTCCCTCTCTACTTCTCCGTCTTACTGTACCCTAGCTGTGCTTTCGTAGCATCTCTGTATCCTCTGGCCTGTGCAGGGGCATTGTTCTAAGCTTCTGATTTTCCCAGCGACCCACTTTGGGTAAAGAATCAGAAGTCAGCTGACTTACTTGAGATTTGCAGTAGGGAAGGAAAGCAAGAGAACTTTGGAAATGGGACCACATGGATGGATTCGAGTTGCTGTTATGGGGTTACATAACTCTCCTCCATCTCAGAAAACATCCTCCTGTTCACCATCGGCTTCCTGTGGATGTGTAGATCATCCACTGCCTCTCTGTGAAAACTCTAAAGTGGCACCCAACTACAAAGGAAAAAGGGGAAAAGTCCAGGTGTGCTTAGACCAAAAGGCTGCAAGTACAGCCACAGCTTATTTATAGCACAATATCTCCCCCTGCTGGAGATAATCAGTAAGTACACTCTTTAAAAAGAGCCACCCTCCTAGAGAACTACCTGTTGAAACTGATTCCTAGGAAGCCTTTTTTCCATGCATTCTTTTCTTGGTATGAAGGAATGCATCCTCACCAACTAGCACAAGGAGCATCCAAAAGGCCCTTGGCAATTAACTGCAAATGATGTACTCAAGAGCTCAGTCAGTGTAGTCCTGGAATTGCTTGTTTAAAACAACAACAAAGACAGCTCTCTTTCTGGAGGAAATTTTGTTCTTTATTTTACTCAGCTGTTGTTAACTAATGCACCAGAGCCCCCAGCTTACATGCACCTCAGGTGGTGAGAGGTGAACTCCAAGAATAATAATAAATTCTATATGTCGGAAACACGCTAGGACCTCTTAACTATAAATATAAACTACCAAATCTTGCATATTCCACCAGGAAGAGGGGAGCACATGCTCCGCTGGGGAAAGGGAGGTGTGCCCTATGATTGGCTTCTTTGTGTCTGGAGGCTCAAAGCCGGAGAGGGGGCTACCACACCCATTTTCAGGCTCACGCACAAGCTGTCCGCACTGAGTTGGACCTACATTATAAAGGAGTTCTAAAGAAGAGCCGTTGGCAGAGGCAGCACTGCTGCTTTGGTCATGCAGTCTGGCTAAAACTGTTTGATGGCAGCAAAAGTACCACGAAGTGGAAAAATCACAGCACAACAGATTCCTGGGATTTTTGAAGCAAGACTTTTTTTTTCCTTACAGGGGAGAACCCAATCTCCTCTACACAGCACCTATGGGTATTTAGCCTTGGATTGACACACCTAACCAAGAGAAATGAGGTGACTACACATGCAGTGAAAGGATTTATCCTACCCACTTTGTGGCAGAGTTTATCAAGTCACAATGTGGCCAAAACACAATCTCTTAGAAGATGGAAAATGAACTCTCAGCCCTGAACAAGAGCAGCACACGAGACCCTAAACAACTGCATAGGGAATGTGGGAGGGCGTGTCCAAAGACACACCCAAGCCCTAGGCATGCAAGGATGTTAGGCTTTGTAGAAGAGGGGGGTTAGGTTGCGAGTGGGTAGCTGGGTGCACCATATAAGCACAGCGGAGCTTCCCGAAGGGAATGTAACCATCAAATATTTTTATTTTAACCTGGCGAGGCCCACATCAGATTTCTGACATATCCCTGGGTAGTCAGAGATATAGACAGGAAAGGCTCACTTACCTTTGCTTGCTGGGATCTCCAGGCTGCCAGGCACTGGCCCCCTGCAGAGGGAAACGCTTCTACCGGGAGACATGGAGAGATGTCACTGAACTCTGGAAGCTTTAGCCTCAGCCTGTCACTTCACACACTTAGCAGCTAAGGACCAGAAGATGATGAGCCCAGCTCATAAGGAGGACATAGAGCTACTGGGATGGGATGTGACTGCCATTTTAGGTGATGTATGTGAGTCTCTCTGGGTTCCCCTTCCCCAGATTTGATACTGAATTGACCGTGTGGAACCAATAACCGGGGAGAAGGCACAGTGGATAAAACAAGCATGAGGACTGAGTTTGGATCCCCATCAAGTATGATGACGCATGCCCTAACTCCAACACTGAGTGTGGTGGGGAGCAGTGGCAGCCGCAGCAGTGGTGGTGCAGAGACAGGTGGATCTTTGAAGTCCCTTGACCAATCAGCTTAGCCAATTAGCTGGGCTATAGGGCCACTGAGAAAACTTGTGTCCAGAAATGAGGTAAAAAGTGATTAAGGAAGATATTTTATATCAGCCTGTGGCCTCCACATTCACACACACATACGCATGCACACACAGGAACAAAACATGCACACACACAGATGCACACAGAGCTTAGAAAAAGGGAATAACAAAATGGATATATGAAGAATGAACTACTACTACTGGTGATTATGATAATTAATAATAATAATGAAATATATTAAGAGACATGAATTTCCAATGCCAATATCATTAATGAAATGGAGGATCATGATAGGCATAGAAGGTATCGTGTGTATAACAAAGAAGGACTGTGAACAATCCACGTACATAAATTCCACAACTTCAAAGAAATGAATCAAGTCCTTAAGACAACAAACCAAGACAACTCCTTGGATTACCCTATAACAACTGAGAAAATTTAATTTATAACTAAAATGTTTCTGAAAGAAAATATCCACTTCTAGATATTTTAGAGAATTATTCACATTGCTCTTCCAGGAATTAGAAGATTATAGATTTCCCAACTTATTTTAGGAAGCTTATATTACCTGGATTCGAAACCCACACAAAGACAGTACAAAGAAGGGAAAAAATGAAATAAAATATTCAGAAAAGTGTCTTTCATAAATACATGCCTTCAACTCCTTAGGAAAATATTAAACAGAACTCAGCAATATTTTTTTAAATCAAACACTGTGGCTAAACAAGTTTTATTCTAGAGAAGCAAATCTACACTTCATTATTTGGAAAGCAGTCAATTTAAAGATAACCACATGATTTTATTAATAAATGCAAAAAGAATGTCATCAAACTCAATAACTGTTCATGGTTTTAAAGCCCTCAGACTAGAAGAAACATTCTTAAGTTTGATAAAAAAGAATCTAAAGAACCTAATGCCTATTGTAAGAAACCATACTGCTTTGGATAATAGAACAGCTATAGAAGAGAAAGCAAAAAATTTCAGGAAAAAACAAAAAGTGATAATTTTGGCAAACTTCTATAAACGAATAAAGACCAAAATTGAAAATGCAAATAAATGGCATTGTCAGTGAAGGTCTGGTAGACACAGGTGTGGATGTAACAATAATTTCACCAGAATCTTAGCATCCAAAATCGCCTCTTCAGGAGGTAAAACGGTTCAGCTTTTAGGGATTGGAACTTTATCTCAGGTAAAACAGCATGAGATGAGTCGAATGCATATGATCAGAAGGACAGAACAGAAAATTAAAGCCATATGTAGCTAACATAGCAATGAATCTGGTGGGAATTTCTCCAATCTTGGAAAGAAACCACAAATTAACATATGTTTCTGGGAAAAATATTACAAGGTATTATAAAGATCCGTCCCTGACTATTCAGGTTGTACAAGAACAGGCACAACAGCTGCTGTTACTAAAAAGACAACAGCCCTACCTTTAGAGTGGTTGACAGACAAACTTGTATGGATTGTGCAATAGCATTTAACAACAGAGAAACTGCAGGCTTTAAAACAGCTGATACAGGAGCAACTAAATACTCAGCATATAGAAGTATCAACCAGCCCTTGGAATTCTCCTGTATTTGTTGTTAAAAAGAAGTCTGGGAAATGGAGAATGGTAGCATATGTAAGAGTTGTTAATAAGGTGATTCAGTCAGTGGGCTCTCTACAATGTGGAATTTCTTTGCCTTTTATATTGCCTAAAGGATTGCCTCTTTAAAGTTATTGATCCAAAAGATGGTTCTTCACTATACCTTTATAATAAAAGGACAGAGAAAAATTTGCCTTCATGATGACTACTTATAATAATTCTCAGCCTCCTAACAGATATCAATGGAAGATTCTCCTACAGGGAATGTTAAACAACCACACTTTGTGCCAATATTTTATACAGGAGCTGTTGGAAATGATATGCAAGCAATTTTCTCAATCTATAGTTTACCATTACATGGATACCATTTTACTATCTGATTCAAATGTAGATACTTTAGAAAGAATGTTTGAAGAAGTAAAGAAAATTTTGCCTTCTTGGGGATTACTAATTGCTCCTGAAAAAAGTACAAAGAGAAATTCTATTAATTATTTAGGCTATAAAATAGGTTTAAAAAGTTAGACCCCAAAAGTTGCAAATTAGGAGAGATCAATTGCAGACTATTAATGACTTCCAAAGATTGCTAGGAGACATTTCCCATATATGACCCACTATTGAGATAAGACATGATGAACTGATTAATTTAAACAAAACCTTAGATGATGACAAGGTCTTAAATAGTTCCAGAAAAAAATATCAGATGAAGCAGAAAGAGAATTAGCTTTGATAGAAATTGCAAAAGGCACATATGGATCATATGGATCTAAATCTTAACTGAATTCTGGTCATATTACCTTCAAAATATTCCCTTATAAGACTTTTAATGCAGAGGGAAGATATTATCTTAGAACATATCTTTTTTTACCACATAAACCAAGTAAAAACATTAAAACTTATATGGAAAATGACTCTGAGTTAACTCTAAAAAGAAAATTGAGAGCTCATCAGATAGCAGAAATAAACCCAACAGAAATTATAGTACCTTTTAATAATGATGAAATTAAAAAATTATGGGAAAAAAGTGAACCCTGGCAAAGAGCTTGTAGTAATTTTTGGGAGATATTGACAACTACCCCAAAACTGAGAGAATTCAGCTTATAAAGAGAACTAGCTGGATCCTTCCTCTCATTGTATGAGGCACAGTAATATCTGGAGACCCTACATTCTAGACTGATGCAAATAAATCAGGAAAAGCAGGGTATAAATCAGGAAATTTAAATAAAGTGGAACAAAGCCCTTATGATTCTGTCCAAAAGTCAGATATATGCTATTCTCATGGTATTAAGGGATTTTAAAGAACCTCTCAACATAGTTACCAATTCACAGTATACAGAAAGAGTTGTTTTGCATATTGAAACTGCAGATTATACAGAATTGACATTATTATTCATTCAGGTACAAGATGTAATCAGAAATAGGCACTATCTCAAATACATAACACACATTCAATTCCATATGGTTCTGCCAGGTGCTCTAGTACATGGCAATGCAGAAATTGATCAATTATTGATTAGAAATGTGCTTAAGGACTTAGAATTTTATAAAAACATCAGGTCAATGCAAAAGTGATGTAGGTGGGTCTTCTGTCTATGTGTTACTTTCATTGGTTAATAAAG
>LOJH01015236.1:8468-32044 GCA_001685095.1 Ellobius talpinus | reverse complement strand
TTCTTTATTAACCAATGGAAGTAACACATAGACAGATGACCCTCCTCCATCACTAGCTGATACAGGAAGATCACTATGAGTTCCAAACCAACCTAGGTAATCGTAAATTTGCACTCCTAGCTGAAACCACACTCCCAAACTTGTATTCTGCCCTAACATCTCATGTGTGCCACCATGGACACCCTAACTCAGGACAGTGGTAGTACACATCCTGTACTCTGTATGGTGTCCCCGCCCTCTAAACGGTTCCACTATGACTCAACTTACCCAGAAATTTGGGTCTTCCTGACCACACCCCTTTTATTTACTTATAAAAAAAACAAACCAGGATTCCACTATGTACCCCAAACTGGCCAAGAAATACTGATCCTTTTGTTGGTCTGTCAAGTGCTGGGGTCACAGACAGTATTTCCATACCTAGGTTTCTCTTCATGTCTCCCCTATAAGGTCCTGCAGGATCTGGTCCTGCTTGGTCCTTTGACCCTCTGTCTGGATGTTGAGCCATCTGCACAATGCCAGACTCTCATTTTGTAGGCTTTCAGTGTTCTGTCTTCCCCTTCTCCAGCACAGGTCTCACTAACTGTACCTAAGGTCACTTGCTGGAGACCTGTGCCAGGGAGCTCTGAGGACCATCTGGTGATTCTTATTGCTACATCAGTGATTGTGCTGTCTCACTTCCTGTGTGGTTCTTGTTCACTGCTGGTTGCCTTGTGCTTAGCACTACACCTTACACATAGTAGGTGATCACTACATATTTGTAGAACAGTTGACCTATCTGAAGAACTTTGTACCAGGACTCTTGTGATGCAGACTGCCTGTATAATCTCTCATCAAGAGTAGATCAGGGAGAATGTTGGCCTGAAGTAGAATGAAAGCAATCAAGAACAGCAAGTAGATTAAGACTTTTTGTATAGCCGGAGTCCACAGAACTTGCTGGTAGTTTGGATAAGGGACTGAGTGACATCAGCATGGGTAAAAGGTAGCAAAAAAAGATATTCTTGAGGAAACAATTAAAAATTCTTGTTGATGTGTTTTCTATTTACTGTGCTATCAGGCAGCCAGGTAGAAATGGGCACTTACATCTGTAATTCTGTGCTTAGATAAAACTGGCTGCGTTTCCTCATTTAGAACTCACCAGAGCTACCTGAGGTAGGAGCCTTAATCAGCTAGAATTGTATAAATTCCCAAGTCTTCTTTTTTAAATGTGTGTGGCACACGTGTGGAGGTCAGAGGATAACTTGTGTAAGTTGCTTTTTTTCTACCATGTTGGCTCTAGGCATCAAACTGACGTCATTAGCCTTAGAGCTATCTCGCTGGCTCATCTTCCTAAGTTTCTTTAGAAACTTAAAGATTTATTTTACATGTGTAAGTATTTTGCCTGCATGTATGTATATGTACTGTGTACATGCCTGGTGCACTCTGAGGTCAGAAGAGGGTGTCAGATCCCCTGGAATTGGAGTTATAGATGGTTGCAGCCTGTCCTGGAACTTACTCTGTAGACCAGGCTGGCCTCAAATTCAGAGAGATCCGCCTGCCTCTGCCTCCCAAGTGCTGGGATTAAAGGCATGTGCCATCACTGCCTGGATGACCACACAACTCTTACACAGGAAAATATTTAATTGAGGCGGTGTCCTACAGTTCAGAGGTTCAGTCCATTGTCATGATGAGAAACATGGTGGCATGCAGGAGAACATGGTGATGGAGAGGTAGCTAAGAGTTCTACGTCAGCATCCACAGGCATCAGGAAAAGAGAGCTACACTAGGCCTAACTTGAGCTTCTGAAACAGACACTCCCCACCCCAGGATACACTTCTACCTTCAAGGCCACAGCCCCCAGTAATGCCAGTCCCTATAAGCCTATGGGAACATTTTCATTCAAATTATCAGTTGTGAACCATGTGGGTGCTGGGGACTGGTCATCTGCAAGAACACATGATCTTAACCACATCTGTCTCTCCAGCCCCATCTTCCTGAGTTATGAAGTGACAGGGAATCCAGGACCACCCCACAGAGATAGTGTTGGCAGCCCTGGCTCTTAAAGTTGCATCTCTACAGTGTAAGTTTCCCCTGTGAGTAATAGGAATTGTTTCAAAAGCTAAACTACGCTGTTCCTATAGATTTCAAATATGAGGCTTACTTAAAGTCATATGTGAAGAATACGAAACAGCAGAATAGTGGGGTGGAAAAGATGAGGGCTTGGCATGGTGGTGGAAGCAAAAGAGGATTGGGAGTCAAAGCCAACCTCTGACCTCACAACAAATAAAAATAACCTTTTTCTGTTGTATTTTAGGGATGAGGGCTGTTCTTGTTCTTCGCCTGAGCTGAAGAAACACTGCACTTTATCTCCCGTCTCTGCCATCAGGCCCGCTGAAGACAGAGTTCTGAGAGCTCAGCTATAAAAAGATACTCAGCCAAAGTCTCAATCTTGCCTTAATGATGTTTCAGAGACTCAACAAAATGTTTGTGGGTGAAGTCACTTCTCCCAACCAAGAGCCAGAATTTAGTGAGAAAGAAGATGATGAATGGATCCTTGTTGACTTCATAGGTAAGGTATACTCAACAATCAACCATCACAGCACAAATGGCATCCAGCGAGCCATGTCACTAAGGATAGCCTCCTGATCCCTGCCTTCATTTCCCAAGCATTACAATCATAGGCACACCCCACCACACATAGGCTCAAATCTGGGAACTCCTGGGGTTGGGGGTGTATGTGTGTGGCTCAGGCAGTAGGGTGCTTCTCTCCACACACACACACACACACACCGTCTTGTGCGCAAACACGAATGTATACATATATCCACAGAAAATGTGAACTCCTGGATGTAATCTTTAAGGTTTAAAAGTAAATAAATAAGGACAGCTCTAGAAACTTTCAGGAAATATTTTGTGCAAGACAGTCCAGTCAGTGAAACCGAATGACGTCAGGCTTTCCAGTTTTGAAACTCTTAAAGCCTGATCCAAGCAGAGGCACTTCAATAGGAAACCCTCATATGAGCAACAGGAACCCGCAGGGCTCATAATATGTTTATTTGCCAGAACAGAAGATCCTAAAGCCATTCCTTAATGCCAGTATTACTATACATAGACGGGTTGGAAATTAATTATAAATTGTTACAGGCAAACCTTCCTTTGTGAGCATCTGTTAATATACTGTTGTCCTTTGTTCTGTCGTGAACTGGATGGATGGCTCCACAACTGACTGCTCCCCTCCCCTGTGCAATGTGGATCACAATCTAGACACGTGCACTGGCTTCTCAGCAGAGGAAGAGGAGGAAGATGATGACATCAGCGAAGAGTCTGCAACAGAGCACACGTCAGTCTTCTCCTGTTTACCTGCATCTCTGGAGTGTTTGGCTGACACCAGTGATTCCTGCTTCCTCCAGTTTGAGTCCTGCCCCATGGAGGAGAGCTGGTTCATCACCCCTCCCCCATGTTTTACAGCAGGTGGATTAACCGCTGTCAAGGTGGAGACGAGTCCTATGGAAAACCTTCTCATTGAACATCCCAGCATGTCTGTCTATGCTGTGCACAGTTCCTGTCCTGGGCTCAGCGAGGCCAGCTGTGTCAACGATGACTACAACCCCAGCAGCCCCAGGTATGCTGCAAGCACCTTATTGTCTGCTACACAGTACAAAGCCAAGGCTTTAGAAGATAGAAAAGTGATGGTGTTAGAGATTTACTTAAGTAGCACGGTCAGGGCTATGATTGCAACATGACTCAGTTGTATAATAGAGAACTATGTCACAGAATTATGCTACTGAAGGGAAATAAAGACTAGTGTTTCTGATAAGTATATTAGAATATAATTCTGGTATATTGTAGGCTCGATTATCTAAGGTATCAAATCCAACTAAAATGTCTTAATTTTCTTCAGTATCTTAGCTAAATCACTTTAAATGGCGCTTAACCTAGAAAATCCAAATATTTGTTCCAAGGAAGGGCTGTTCTCAGATTTCACACTGCGCGATATTCTGTTCTGTGGCAGTCCAAGATGGCAGGGATGAGGGCCCAGCAAGCTGAGGGAAAATAAGTCTGTAAAGTTCAGTGTGTCACAAGTGGCCTTCGTCAAGAGAGCATTCCCAGCGGTACATTTGAGACATTCTCACCTACCAAACCAAGCTCTCCTCTCCACCTCATCTGCTTAGTCTGGCCGGCCAGACATGCCTGCCAGTGGACCATGCCCTGTACTGGAAACTGCACTGTGAGTGTTGCCACTGATTCACACCTTCTCTGGGTGCTTCACTGTCACCCAGAGGGCTCCTTTTGCGTAGTTGAGGCCACGACTCCACTGGCCCACTGTACATAACTTGTTGTATGGAGAAGGGGGCCTGCTTTTCATCCCGCCCAACTCCCGGCCGCCTGGCTAGCTTAACCCCTGAAATAATCACACAGAAATTGTATTAATTAAATTACTGCCTGGCCATTAGCTCTAATTTCTTATTGGCTAACTCTTACATCTTGATCTAACCCATTTCTATTAATCTGTGTTCACCACAAGGTCGTGGTTTACCTGGGAAAGATTCTAAACAGCATCAGTCTCAGGCAGGAAAATCATGGCATCTGCCACACTGCCCTTCTTCCCAGCATTCTGTTCTGTCTACTCNTATTAATTAAATTACTGCCTGGCCATTAGCTCTAATTTCTTATTGGCTAACTCTTACATCTTGATCTAACCCATTTCTATTAATCTGTGTTCACCACAAGGTCGTGGTTTACCTGGGAAAGATTCTAAACAGCATCAGTCTCAGGCAGGAAAATCATGGCATCTGCCACACTGCCCTTCTTCCCAGCATTCTGTTCTGTCTACTCCGCCCACCTAAGGGCTTGACCCTATCAAAAGGCCAAGGCAGTTTCTTTATTCAACCAATGAAAGCAACACAAATGCAGAAGGATCTCCCACACCAACTTGTTTCCCATCTATGGAGTAAAACTCTAACCCATTTCCAGAGTTGCTGCCCTCCAAGTCTCAATATAATAGATGCACTTTAGCAAGGCTAAATACATTCCCCCTTACTTGTATCAAACAAAAAAATCATATTTTTATACAGTTATGTAATATCAGGCATACACTGGGACTTCATGTGGCACTTTTTGAGTTACGTTTTCAGCATCCCAACAAACATGTAAACTACAACTTATTTGGGGGAGGTGGTGATTTAACTGCTTTACTGTGCCGTGAGCAGTTTTCTTCAGTTCTTAAGAATTCTTCCCTACTCACTTTGATTGTATCTGATGAATCCACTCAAGAATTTAACATGACTAGGGGCTAGAGAGATGGTGCACTTATTAAGAGCATTGGCTGCTCTTTTAGATGACCCAAATTCAATTTCCAGCATCCATATGGCGGCTCATAACTGTAACTCCAAGCTCTAGGGATGATGCCATCTTCTGGCTTCTGTGGATACTGCAGGCACATGGTGCACAGATTTATTTACATGCAAGCAAAACATACACACAAAGTAAAATCTAAAAAAAATCTCAAAAAAAGAATCTAACATGATTAACAAATGGTCACTTTAAATTTATTTACTGGCATTTGATACTTTTAAGTACTAAAATACACATGTATGTGTATAATTGGCAGTTTTGCAAAGTAATGCTATAGCATACATTGCCAAAAATTTAAGTATGTAGAAATTTGAAATGGCATCCCTCATAACCCACAGATAAATACTATGAACACCCTAGGTGTGTCCAAGATTGTTTTTACTACACAGGCTCATTTTAGTCATGTTCACCTCCACGCTAAACCCAAATGTGGGCATGCTCTCTTCACTATTTTATTAGACATGATACCCATTATATTTCAGCAAATTATCACTTTATCTTCTTACCAAATCATGCATTAATCGTCCTCTTAAGAGCCTAGCTCTAGAGTATTTCAACTTTATCCAAACCAGCATCTGAGCACTGTATTTAGGGTTAATTGTTTGCTACCTAATGCCACAAGAGGCTGGATTTGCATGCCTGTATCATATGTATTGACATGTAGGATCAACAGATACTCTTCACAAATGAATTATCAAAGGCCAGTCATGGTAGTACATGCTTATAACACTTAGGAGGGTGAGTCAGGAAGTTCACTAGTTTAAGGATAGCTTGGAATACATAGTGAGATTCCTGTCTCAAAAAGGATGTATGTGTATTTCTAAATAAAGGTAAAATCAGGTGTTATCAAAATGGCAAGACTATGTAGTAAACAGTCTGCTTTCTGAGCAAGCAATAAACCATGTTTTTCAAACATACTTCCATTCTGTCTGTTCTCAGGGATGTTACTATAAACCACATGAGTATGAAGCTGAGTACTTATAATGGCTTTAGAGTGTACATTTTATTGCATCTTAGCCTTTACATATATTGTTTGTGAAGGTTTATGAGCAACCGTGATTTTCAGTAATGTCAATTGCCCATAGTAAATCAATCTTAATAAAAAAAATGACCTTGTCCTCATAGTAAAATTAAAATGGCATTTTAAGTCTTACTAGTGATTTAATAGTTGACCATTTAACATTTGTAGGGCCAGGAAAAGCTGCTTATAAGACTCATGGGCACAGAGTAAGTATGTTCACTTTGAGACCATATGATCTGATCTGTATTATTAGTCTGAGCAGGGAGATGAGGAACCCAAATGCCTGCCTTCTTTAAAAAAAAACCCACTGAGTTTATTTTAGCTTCTATTTGTTTGTTTTTTCTTTTGTTTTTCCTTACTGCTAGGGATCAAGCCTTGTACATATTAGACAAACGCTCTATCTACCACTGAGCTACACCACCACCCACCCCTGTTAATTTCTTAACGAGGTCTGTTACTGTTCTCTCTGTGCATGACGATAGTTTCCTCCCACCATTTTAGGCAAAATATGTACCTGCCCTTCCTGAATAAAATAACTGGGAAAAGTCTTAAAACTCAGATTGGGATATAGCTCAGTTTGTAGAGTACTTGTCTGATGCACAAGAAAACCTGGTTCAGTAAACCCAACCCAGGAGAGGTGGAGGTGAGAGTGTTAGAAGTTCAAGGTCATTCCTGTCTACCACCTACCACAAAGAGCTTGAAACTAGTCTGAGCTAGACACCTTATCTGAATCCTCACAGTTGTGCTGGGAAGGTAGCAGGCCTGTCAAGCACTTGCTGTCTGTACAAGAGGCCTGAGATCAACACACAGCACTGCAGAAAATTAAAACTTTGTTATGTGCTAATATAGTTTAATTTGACTTGATTGGCTTTTAATATAGAAAATACATACTGTATACAACCATGTTCTAATATATGTTCTTATAAGGGTCTTGAAACACTCATGTAAATGCCATTCCAAAATATGCCCTCCTGTGGTATAAATAAAAAACTGATGCGTGTAATAGGCATTGATCTTTTGGGGATGTCATGTTGGAGGAATGTTCTTTATACATCTCTATGAAACACAGATTCATATGCTACCTAGGCCATTTTACTTGTAGCCAGAAATCATCTGGGAAGGTGCTGTTGATGTAAATGTTTTTTCATCAGTTAAATTTGAGAATTAAAATATTTTTTTAATATAGTAATGCTGAAATATCTTTAAAACAGCTAAAAGCTGGCTGTGGTGGCTCACACTGTAATTCCAGCACTTGGGAAGCTGAGGTAGGAAGATCAGTAATTCAAAGCCAGGGTTGCCTACATGACAAATTTAAGGCCATCCTGAGCTACATGTGATTCTGTCTTAGGAAACTAAACAGAACTGCAGATGCTCAGTAGACATCAGCTCTCCTGGAGAACCATATTAAATTCATTCTGAGTATGAAGCACATTTGGCCATCTCTGGATTATATGCTACATTCCTATTAAAAGTTCTTTCCACCTGGGAGTTATGACACACATTTGTAATTCCAAAACCTGGGAGGCTGAAGCAGGAGCATGGTGAATTTGAAGAAGGGCCAGAAGAGGGGCCTGGGCTGAGTAACAAGACACCACTTCAAAAACAAAATAGTTGTTTTCTCCCTTTTAACACCATCAGCAGATACAGTCCCAGAATAGAAGCCTGTCCATCAGCCAGGAGAAACTAAGTGAGACAAAGGTAGAACTAGTTCTTCAGTAAGCAGCCTTTTCCGTAGTCTGTCACTGACACCCAACTCCGGTCTGTTTCAGGATGGGCGCCCAGAGTGACATGGAGGGACACATTCACTGCTGTGTCACTGCCCTCGCTGCTCAGGCAACGTTTCTGGAACAACCTAAGAGCTTCCGCCCTTCCCAGTGGATGAAGGGACACAGTGAAAGACAGTCTCTGAACAGAAATGGCCTTCGTCGCCAAAACCTTACCAGGGATTGCCATACTCGACAAATGAAGCATGGTGGCTGGGTAGTACACCAGCCCTGCCCACGCCAGTACAATTACTGAGGACGCTGAGTCCTGGTTGGTTTCCTGGGGTTTGTGCCTATGTATGTGGATGTGTGCATACAATGAAATGTTTCTCCTTCTAGTCAACTGAAGACCAATCGCCTAGTGTGTCAGTGTCTAGACACTATCACAACCAGATTTTTGTGCTGTGTATCACAATAATGCCTTGCTCCTGACAATTTCTTTAAAAAAAACTTTTCAGAATATTTTTGGAAACATATCAATACAGTTGCAGTGTTTGGGATGGTCTTTAAATACAGTAAGGTATATATGAGTTAGCCAGCATCTTATCAATTTCATTTATTTTGTATTTAATCTTTTGTGCAAGAAAAAACTTATTCTCAGGGTCAGCCATATACTTTATTGACCAGTACTTGATAGTTCTTTCTGTAAATAGTGATGTTTTTACACACTGACATGAGCACTAACAGGTGGTTTTTGCCATGGATATAATGGAATTAATGGCTGAACTTACTTCTGAAAGAAAACTTGACATATTCTGTATATGTGGTTCTTTTTTTTTCCCAGATTGGTCATTGTAGTCTATTGTGGAATTCAGGTACATTAACTTTGAACAATGTATTCAATGATTCAGATGTGACTCCGCAATATGGTACAGACAGTACATCTGTCATGGACAAAAGCACTTGTCTCGTATGCAAAGGGAAAAATTAGACCTGTGAGCTGATATAGGTAACCCACAAAGCAGTCAGTATTTGGAGGTAACAGGAGCAAGTGCTTTCCCAGGCACTTGGTGACTTCATGCTCTTGTCTGCCCTTAAGAAAGGACAAGATAACAGTGGTAACTCCTCAGACATGGAGCCTGTCCTCCCAAGGGGAAAGCATGGGGAGGATCTGGTGGCGTCTGTTTATGGCACCCCAGTGAACATTGACGGGTTGGTTTTCTTGAGCTTTCAGTTTTTAATGTCACAAAATCTTTAACCACTTTGGCCTCTGTTTCCTCCGTAGCAAGAGCAATAATTCTTACCTCCCTCACAGCGTTGTGAGGCTTACATTTAATTGGAAGTGGAGCTGTCAGGACTGAACTTGGTGTGAACTTCCAGGGCCTCTCTACTGAACCTAGTGGTGGAAGGCTGCGGCATGTTTTCTTCCATGATTCTTCAGGGTTGGTGCTAATGAGGCCAGCATGCAGGGTTCCACTCACATAGGCCAGTTAACTTGATGTAGAGAAAAGTTCATTTTCTTACCTCTAACTGGTCACTTCTTTTTAAAAGCAGTTTTGATAGATTTTAATGAGCCATCCACACTTGTAACCAACTTTCTGGAAAATTAAACCCATTTACAGCATAAAGCACATTCTACTGAGAATCTCATTCCCTGTGTAATCCAGCAGCTCCCTCACTGTCTCCTCTGCAGCCCTAATTAAACACTTGTTAATGAGGTATTTCGAGGAAGCAGCCACACACTTATGGTGAAGTGTTATCCCTGTAGCAGACTGATGCAGGGAACTTTGGGAGACTTAGGGAAGAGCTGTGCTCTCCTCTGCGAGCCTCGCTTCTAGAGCTGCAGTCAGACAGTGAAGGGTGTTCCTTACACTGGCTGTGATAGTGCCAGGACGTCTCTCTTAGAACAGGAATCTAGACTCCTCATCCTTAGGCCCTTTCCATAATGACGTCCCCTTTATTTATTTGTTTTGTAATTAGGGGCCAAGTCTGCAGTTTGTCAAAGTGAGAAGTTATTTGTTACTATTTGTGTTTTTATGGAGGTGTGCATGTTTTACACCATGTTTGTTACAGGTCATGCCGGTGACTTGAAAATAGACCAGCTATGTGTCTTCTGGACACAAGCTTCTAAATGTACGTAAGCCTTTCCTACCCTCTGATGTCACAAGCTGGAAGTTCAGCCATGAGAATTTGTTTGGCCAGCATGAACTGATCTATGTATTAAACTGCGGTAGTTTTTGGTTTTTAAGACACCTTTCCTCCAGATTTGTTCATCCTTTAAGAACATTTACATCTCTTTCAGTTACTGACTTTTAATTTGCCTTGTCTGTGCCTAGTGCTTTTGCCTCATTCCTGAAAACCAGCAAACAGATAAATTACTGGTACTTTTTTCTTTAGGGTTAAGATTATTACAGCACCTACAGTAGGTAGCACACTGTGGTTCTTGTGTGAGAATGTAAAGTTTATGGCTAAAATTGGCACATGTAAGAACTGAAGAAAAACTAAAGTTCTTGGTTATTAGGTGTTTTGTTAGGCAACTGCTGTGTTGTATAAGACCCAAGTCTAATAACAGAGCAGTGCTAACCTGTTAAATGTTTTTTGAAACATGGCCAAAATGCATTTTATAAGTCGATTAGCCACTGATTAGCATCATCATTTTGCTGTAATAACCACTGGTGGTTTACAATATACTTCAGTGCATTAACAGTACAAGCAGTAAGAGGACCCCAAGGGGTGGGGATGTGGCTTGGTGGGAGATCACTTGCCTAGTATGTGCAAGGCCCCGAGTGCCATCCCCAGCAGTATAAACAAAACACAGAAAGGAGTAAGACTTCCTTTAGGAGCTCTGACTGCTTCTAAACCGATAGCCGAAAACGTTGCTTGGAAAGTCTAGAATACATGGTGTGGATCCGCCATCCATCTGGAGTATGCTTTTTAACTTTTACAGTAGACCCCATGTTCCTCAAAGTTTGTGTTAAACATTTTAGAGTGTGTATTCTGTTAATCACTATTTCCTGAGTTATATTCTGCCTATATGTAGACGCTTAGATCACCATATTTATCTTGTGGCTATTTGTGTTTGTGTGGTTGAGTAGCTACAGAGATGCAAGATTAGAGTTTTACTTCCCATTGCAGGAAGTTTAACCCATTAACTTTGTGTCTATTTCTCCAGTTCCCATGCAGATGGCTGCTGTCCTGTCAGGTCTTTGGTTCTGTCAAGAGATTGTTTACTGAGAACTTGCCAGGGCTCAGAACCCGCTGCCATTCGTGCTTCCTAGATCTGTACACGTTTAGTCTTCACTTGTGTTGAGATCTGAATTGCTTTGCTAGTTTGCTCTGCCCTCACAGAAGCAGACAGTCTTTGTAAACTATTAAGACAAACAACAACAACAAGAGCAAGGGAGGGTATTGTCTCTATTCTCATTTTTTTTTGAATATGGAGTACAAAGGACTACAAGTAGATGGACATTTAAATAGATTAGTGGGGAAAGTTTCTTTTTCTGTTTTAGAGACAGTTAAGAGACTGCTCCTTTTACTGGGAGATACTGTTTCTATTGTTGCCTTGAAGTTATCTTTTTTATCTTATGAGGCCTATAGATACTATTAGTTTTAAATTCTTAAGTTAGGTAGTTCCATGCCATGAGCCTCTGATGCATTTATAAATGGCAATCCTACCTACTTATTATAATGTTGAAATTTTACATGAATGCTGGTCTATTTAGCAAATCTGTATATACGACAGTGTTGTTTCCTGTGTCATGGGCCAGTTTCTCTTGAAATGTGACACCAATTCAAGCAGCTTAGGTGCAGAGATGCTCCAGGAAGAGGGTCTTCTCTTGCGGGCAATAGTCCCCTTCATGTGGGAGAGAAGTTAATGTTCAGAGGAAGCAGCTTATGCGGATGATGTTCTGTGTGTCACTGCTAAATTTCCTTATGATATTGAAAGGTGTCTGTTAAATGACCAGTTGGCTTTGTACTTTCCTGCCTGTGTAGTATTTTTTCTAGGTGGACTTGTAAAAACCAAACAGTGCTTGGGGAGGTTAGATGTGTGCATTTGGGTCTCAGGTATGTGTGTGGCTTTGTTTTGAAGTTTAGTCAATAATGTGTTATTTTAAGAAGTGGCTTTCTTTCTTTGCCCACACACTGGCCTTCTGAAGGCAGGGTGTGAGCTGTGGATACGGAGAAGCATTTCAGGTTGTGTTGTGTACCTTTGTGATGTGTTTATGGGCACAGTTTCTCTTATCAACTTGAAAACTGAAAAGGGACATTTTGATTAGGTTTATATACTGTACATCAATCTATGCATAAATGGCAGCTTGTTTTCTTGAGCCACTGTTTCTGTTTTTATACATTTTATACTATTTGGGTCACAGATGGTCAGTTTTATACAGAATGGACAGCACAGCACTTTGCCAAAAACACATGTAGCATTGCCGAAACATAGTGTGTAACATCAGTTCTTGGTAATGGCTTCAGTAGTGCACTTTGCACTGCCAGGAGTTACGGTGTTTTAATCTGTCAGTAAATAAAATGTCCTTTAACTTAACATGTGTTGGGTTCTTTTATCTTCGTGGTCATTACTCTTGAAAGTAACACAACTTAGAACACTTGCGTCTAGCACTGCTTGTGCACAAAGTTGTTTAATATGCACTGGAAACACTCCTTTTAAAGCATGGTGCTGCCTACCTGTGATCTCAGTGCTCAAGAACTGCTGAGGCAGGAGCATGCTGCACGCTCAAGGCAGCAAAGCCCTGTCTTCCTTTTTAAAAAGCCTTTGTTTAGCCAGGCGTGGTGATGCATGCCTTTCCTCAGGAGGCAGAGGTAGGCAAGGTCAGCCTAGTCTATAAAGTGAGTTCTTAGGACATCCAGGGCTACACAGAGAAACCCTGTCTCGAAAGGGGAAAAAGCCTTTGTTTATATATACATATATACATTATATATATCTAAAGTTATTTATAAAGCTTTCCATCTAAAGTGAAGTTATTTAAATAAAGAAATTTAAGGGTGACTTCCAAGTAGTACTTTTTCCTTTTACCAATCTATTCTTTTGAGGGAGATATAATGGGTTTTACATGTCTGTGTACCATGTACATGTAGTGCCTGTGGAGGTCAGAAGAGTGTGATGGATCTCCTCGGTCTGGAGTTACAGTTGTGAGCTGTCAAATAAGAGCTTGGAATTGAACCCAGGGTCCTCAGGAAGATTAACCAATGTTCTTAACCACAGAGCCAGCTCTCCAGCCCCAAAGTTAATTTGAGTGTTTGAGCTAACCCAGGTTGGCCTTGAACTCAAAGTAAGGTAGAAATAAACTTGTATTTGGAGGGCCAGTCCTTTAAAGGGGAGAAGTTTACTGCTAACATGAATAAAAAGTCAGTTTAAGTTTTCTGTGTATGGATGCTTGTGTATGGGGAGACACTTGAGGTCGTTACTGGGTGTCTTCCTCGGTAGCTCTCTGCTTTATTTTGCTGAGGCAGGACTTCACATGATCTTAAAGCTCTTAATTCCTTCAAGACCTGCACTAGCCCAGGCACTCCTGGGATCCGAGACCCTGCCATGCCACCTAACATGCGGGTGCTGGGTTCCTAGCACTTGCCCTCATGCTTGTACAGTGAGTGCTCACTCACTGACCATATCCAGAGCCCTAAGTCTTTTGTTGAATTGTTTTACCAGAAAGACTGTTTTCAAAAATTACCTCAGTAAATCTTGGTCTAAAAGCTTAAAGCAAAACTGTAACACCTAACTAAATTAAAAATCTGTCATACATATCCAAATTTAAAAAAAAGGAGAAACTCATTTTATCAGTTTCACATTTACTATCGCCCAAAGATAAAACCCTGGAGATAGGCAGGATACACAGACTGGGGACAGAGAGTGTGTGACTGGGTTACAGTGGAGCTGAGGGCATGAGCAGGAAGTAAGCAAAGATGGTGGCAACTAGTGCAAGATACCAGGAATCCAAGCAGAGCACACTGGTCGATGGTACCTCTATCTGCCTGCCCTTTAATTACAGGATGAAAATTACCCATCAAATTTTTGGAAACTATACTAAAAAGTTAACAAAGATAAATAAAAATATTTCATTCAGTGATCTCACATTGTAAGCCTCCAGGGAAGTGTATAGGGTGAAATGAAGAGGTTAAAGAGCTGGCCAGCTTTCTATGAGATAAACCAAGCCCCTAATATAACAGAGCCTGACCTTGTGGTATAGGGCCCCAGGCCCACCCTGCAACAGCCTGTCCGGAAACACTGAGAACACAAATCCCAGGGGACTTGGTGCATTCAGATGGTCAGATGGTCTCATCACCTGAGGGCATTTTTTTTTCTCTGAGGAGCCTGAACTGTGTCACTTAGGAAGGGAGCCACTGGTCACTTTGAATACCTTATTCAATGGAGAAGCTAACAAGTATGTTAGGCATGTGCCTCCAAGCGGGGGACCAGGGACTCAAGATCATCCTTGGTACAAGCAAATTCTGGACTCCATGGGACTCTGAAAACAAAACAAAAAGTTTCTGGTGTTAAGGAGTCAATATTTCATTCTGGAAGAAAAAAATAAGATATTCACTTACAGCAAGCGTGGAAGCACTGAAATTGAGAAATAACTTTCAAATAAGGGTTTTTGTTGTTTTAGGGAGAGGAACAGCTGGACAGGGTCTCAGTATGTAGACCAGTCTAGCCTCAAACTTGTGGCACTCTTCTGCCTCTGCCTCCCAAGTGCTGGAATTTACAGGTGTGTACCGCATATAGCTCAAAAGAAAGCTGCTGACAGAGGTTTCTGTTCTGCCCGGTCCCACAGCCGTTCAATCCCAAAGAAACAGAGGTCTACATTAATTATAAACTGGTTGGCCTAGTAGCTCAGGCTTCTTATTAACTCTTATACCTTACATTAACCCGTAATTCTTGTCTGTGTTAGCCATGTGGCTTGGTCCTTTTACCAGTGAGGCATTCTCATCTTGCTTCCTCTTGGTCTGGGTGACAACTGCAGACTTGAGTCTTTCCTCTTCCCAGAATTCTCCTGTTCTCGTTGCCCCGCCTATACTTCCTGCCTGGCTACTGGTCAATCAGCGGTTTATTAAAGCAATATTTACAGGATACAAAACCATTGTCCCACAGCAGAAAGTCAAGCCTTATTGATCTGAAAATATTGGACAAATGTGCTGGAGAATGTCAGTTTGCAGCCCTAGAGATGTATGCACATGCAGCCCTAGAGATGATGTGTGCACATGCGGCCCTAGAGATGTATGCACATGCGGCCCTAGAGATGTATGCACATGCAGCCCTTGAGATGTGTGCACATGCGGCCCTAGAGATGATGTGTGCACATGCGGCCCTAGAGATGTATGCACATGCAGCCCTTGAGATGTGTGCATATGCGGCCCTAGAGATGATGTGTGCACATGTGGCCCTAGAGATGTATGCAGAGACAGCTCTAGAAATGCCCAGGGAACTGCTGGCCTAAAGAATCTTCACTAACATTCTTACACTTAAGAAACAAACCTAATAGGGGTGGAGATATAACTCATTTGGTAGCATGCTCACCTAACATTCATGAAGCCTGGACACACTGGATAAAATGGTGTTCTGCCTGTAACCCCAATACTGGGGAGGCAGAGATAAGATGGACAGAAGTTGTGAACCTTAGAACAATATGAATTGCTCTTGTACACCTGCCCCAGAACTAGACTGGTATAACACTAAAGGACTTGACAAAGCAAAGGCTTTCTATGCTCTAACCAAACTGACCTACAGACTAGAGATACAGTTTAGCGATGAGTTAGTCTTTCCCTACCATCAGGAGGCCTTGAGTTTGATCCTCAGCACTGAGGGAAAAAAAAGTAACAAGATCAACCCATTTCCTGTAGATTTAATGTTTGATTTTTTTGTTTTTGGTGGTGGTGGTACGCACGCAAAAGTGCTTACTATGCAACCCCGATGACATGAATTCAATCTCTGGATCCCACAACAGAACAAGAGAAAAGACTCCTAAACACTGTCCTCTGGCCACCACACGTGTTCTGTGTTCCCACAATCTCTCACATACATACTAATAAAAATAAAATTTAAAGTTCAGCCCGTAATTCTTTATTTGCAATACTCAAAAAGCCCTTGAAACTAAGATATTCCTAAGTTTGTCACCAAACTTCCCAAACTTAAAAAAAAAGTCTGTCTTAACTAAGACTCAGCAGCTACAACGTTCTGTCCAATGCCTCTGCCATGTGCTGATACTCTGCTGCTGTTTTGTTTTTCTGTAACCATGAAAGAAACAGAATCAGAAATTCTGAGTGGGGTACTGAAGTGATGACTCAACCACTAAGAGCACTGGCCAATCTTCCAGAGGGCTCAGGTTCAGCTCCCAGAACCTATCAGAACCCGACAGCACTCTGCCTGGAACTCCAATTCCAGAGGATCTGGTTCCCTCTTCTGGTCTTGGACGGTACTGCAACTGCATGTATATAATGCAAACATAAATGAAGGCAAAATGCCAGCCGTTTAAAAAAAAAAGTAAAAACTAAAACCAGAGGTGCAGGAGAGATGGTTCCTTTGGTAAAGCATTTACCATTCATACATGAGAACCTGAGCTCAGATGCCCGACACCCACAAAAGCTGGGCATGGTAGTGCCCACCTGTGACCCCAATGTTGGGAGATGGGAACAGTAGGTCCCCCTGGCTTACCTGGCCAGAATTCAGCCAGACTAGCAAGCTCGGTTCAGTGACAGACTGTTTCCAAAGCTAAGGTGGAAAACAAGTGAGGAAGATAGCTGACCTCCACGTCTGGCTTCTACATTACACATCTATATTTGATTTTTTTTTTAAAGGAATGTTATGTTTGGCTATGGGGGCATTACTTCAGGCCCTGCTGGGCTGTCAAGAAACATTCATTCATGCTCTTTCAAGACATCTGAAAAGTTCTGAACCCCCAAGGAACCCATCCAGCTTCCAAATTCCTCAGAGAGCAGCAAGGTGTGCTGGCACAGGCCAGAAATCCAAGCTACTTTAGAGGTTAAAGCAGGATTCCAAATTCCAGATCTGCTTGGCTAAGAGAGTGAGTTTAAGGCTAGCCTGGGCAACTTAGCGAGACCCTGCATCAACAGCAAGTGAAGAGGGCTGTGCTAGAGGGCCTGAAGGGCACCAGCCTTCCCTCTGCCACTATTCTAGCTCTTTCCCAGTTCCTCAGAGAACAGACGATCTCACACATTATTTGTGTGTGTGATACATTCTTAACACATCTGTCACTAACAGCTTACTCACTAGAAATACATTATCCAGTCAACTAGGAGTGTGCTATGGGTGTGCATATGAAGAAACCCTTATATCTTCACTTTAAACGCACAACTGTTTCCTAGAAGTGATAGCTGCCAATGACCACCAAGTTTATTCTATTGTGTGGCTAGACTATTCTAATTAAATGCATGAATCCACCTCCCCACCAAAAAGGATGGCTGGGGAGACAGCTCAGTGGTAGAGTGCTTCCCTACCATACTAGAGGCCTTAGTTCCAACTCCCAAGAATCATAGTAAACAAACAGAAAACTGAGCACACACTGGATAAGATTTCTTTTTTTTAATTTATTTATTATGCATATATAGTGTTCTACCTGCATGTGCACCTGCAGGCCAGAAGAGGGCACCAGATCTTATTACGGATGGTTGTGAACCATCATGTGGCTGGGAATTGAACTCAGGACCTCTGGAAGAACAGCCAGTGCTCTTAAGCACTAAACCATCTCTCCAGCCCAGTTAAGCAGATTTCTAACTGTAGACAGTCACTGTGCTTTTCTCTTGTGGTAGCCAAATCATTGTGTTCTTGAATGAATACATGCACACACCTACCTCTTATTTTTTAAGCAACAAAACAGAAAGATGACCATGCGTGGTGGGGAATACTGTAATCAGGTGTCTACTGTAATCAGGGATCTTTACAAGGTCAAAATAAGGCAGCAGCGTTACTGTAATGTACAGTGATTCACAACGAACATCAGGCTTCCAGAGTTCTCCGTGCCAGGCTCCTAAGCACTTCTGAGCCCAGTCCAGACTATCACTTCTGCTCTCTGGCTGCCTGCTGTTCCATCCTTGCTAATGATGGAAGTTGGAAAGTCGTCTTTGGGTTTCTGAAACAGGTGTGGGCCCAGTTCTGCCTTCCCGCCTTAAGTCTGGATTAAAGGCATATGTTATCTAGCCTTAAGATGCGGACCAAAGGTATGCTGTCTTCTTGCCTTAAGATCTGGATCACAAGTGTGCACTCCATTTCTGAATTATGGTTCATTCTAGATACTGTCAAGCTGACAACCAAGAACAGCTATCATCTATGTAAACCTGGCTGGCTTAAAACTTAGCATGCAGGCCAGGCGGGCCTGGGACTTGCAGCATTCTTCTCGGCTTTGCCTTCCAAATGCTAAGGTTTACAGGAATGCACCGTGTTTCCTTGCCCAGTGCTGGCCAGGAACAATGCTAGGGTACCAGCCATAAGTGGTGATGCGCTTTCAGTGGGAGATGCAAGCAAAGAAAAAGTGTCACAGTGTCCACAAACTGAAGGCAGGAGGCAATGTGAGAACGAGGGAGGAGCGTCTGCCAGGGAATTCTCAACGGCACATGACAAAACAGACAGCAAAACTGTTAGTGTTACACGTTGCTTTGTCAAGTCATGCATTTCAGAATAGCAGGTGGACTGTCCCCGCAGGTACACATCCCACGACACTGACCCCCAAACAACAGCGGGCGTCTTGGCTAGCTCTAGTCAGTGGGAAGATTCAGAGAAAGGGATGTCCTTCCCCGAATCACTCTTGCCAAGGTGGTGGCTAATGCATCTGGTCTTTTTGGCGAGTTAGGAGGAAGAGGTAGGAGGAAGGTACTTCCATTACCCACCCCATGACAGGACTGTTTTGCTTTTGGTTTGAGTACAATGCACCTCAAAATAAAAGATAAAAGGCTGTGGTAGTTTGAATGTAATTGGCCCCCATAAGCTCATAGGGAGTGGCACTACTACGAGGTGTGGCTTTGTTGGAGTAGGTATGGCCTTGCTGAAGGAAATGTGTCACTGTGGGGGTGGGTTTTGAGGTCTCATATATGATCAAGCCATGCCCAGCGTCCCAAACCATTTCCTGTTGCCTGCACATTATAGGACTCCCCAGTTACTTCTCCAGTACCATATCCACTTGCATGCAGGCATGTCCCACCATGATGGCAATGGACTGAACCTCTGAATAAGAGTTGCTGTGGTCATGGTTGTCTCTTCACAGCAAAACAAAAACCTTAACCCAGACAAAGGTGTCACTCAACATCCAATCAAAGGTAGCATAAAAAGTGTTTGTGCAAGATATTGCCAGAAAACAAACTGAGAAAGAATAGCAAAACTTGTCCCAGGAAGAAAACTCACTAGGAAAACATCACCACGGGTAGAAGATAATTTTAAAAGTGCAATGAGGCAACGGCTATGCAGGAAGATGATAAAGCAGAAGCAATGAAAAGCAGGAAGGGCTGGCCAGAGGCCAGAAGCTATAGGAGGTACTTGAACCAGGAACTGGAAGTTCAAAAAGGGGGAAAAAAACACACTTCAGAGCTGAAAAACCAATTAAAAAACAAACAAACAAAAAAGTAGTAACCCACGGCAGCATTTTAAGGACCATCTGTGAAAGATGTGAAGGATGGGAAAGTTTGAAAACTAATTAGATAGGAAATGACAGAGAAAATGGGCAATGGGAAACACACAAATGAAATCCTGAGTCACCAGAGAAAAAGACCCAAAACAATGGAAGGAACAGATACTTGAACACCCAGCACCAAGTCAGACCAGGATGTAGGGACCAAGGGAAGGCAGGCCTGCGGGCTCTCTTGAGGCAGTAGCTAGGAGCAGGTCAGAGGTCCTCTGTCCCAGCCCCCAAAGAGCTGTTCACACAAGATGGTGGCCTAGAGAGGACAGGGCTGGGCCTCATCTAAACAAGCAGGATAAGACTGAAGTGATAATCAACAGTTCAGGAGATCCTTAGGAGCTAAGTCAGCAAGCAGAAATCCACAAAGCTCAGAGTTTAACACCTGTCATGGAATATGCATTCATTGTTATCAAATCTTGACATTTATTATAATTGCTTCTAATGCCTTTAAAGAAATGCAACTTTACTCGTTTAGACGGAGACTATCATGAGCCCCTCTAATCCCACGTGTCACCCGTTGGAGGTTCCGCTGTCCTGACATCAGTGACTTATTTTTACAAACATGTGACCTCATACGTACATAGCTATGACGGTGTAACATTTGTCTCACATGCTTTCCAATTTTATATAAATACAACCATACTGAATATTTCAATTTATAGTCTTTTTTTTCTGGCCAAAAACTATCATTTTTTCTTGGCTTTTTAAATTAAAAAGTTTTATTTTCTTTTTATATGCATGGGTGTCTTACTTGCATGTATGTCTGTATACCATTTTATGCATGGCCCTAGAGGCCAGAAGAAGGTATCAGATTCTCTGGAACTGAACTTACATGGGGGCTAGGAACCAAACCAGGGTCCTCTGGAAGAGCAGTCAGTGTTATTAACTACTGAGCCATCTCTCTAGTACCCTTTCTTGGCTTTTTGAGAGCTGGCCTTGAACTTGCAGCTGTTGGCTTAGCAAGTGTTAAGATTAGAGACTTCAGCCATCACATTCAGCACATCTCTGAAACTGATCCCTATCTGTACAGATCCTTTTTTATATGCCCTAAAGTTAAAACTTGTTACCTATATATGATCCTCAAATTGCACTCTCAGGAATAAAGAAATGAATCTGTATATTCAAAGAAAAAAGACTTCCTTGTGGATATATAGAATATTTACGACATCTTTATTCATGGTAGCTAAAAATGAAAAACTAAGCCATGAAACATCCACACACCAGCACATCAACCAGCAATAAGAAAGAAGAGAGAAATGGCTCAGAGGTTAAGAGCACTGGCTGCTCCTCCAGAGGTCCTGAGTTCAATTCCCGAAACTACATGATAGCTCAGAACCCCTCTATAATGAGATCTGGTGCCCTCTTCTGGCTTCCAGGCATACATGCAGGCAAAGCACTGTGTACATGGAAGGACGGACAGAGTGCCAACCCATGCAACAGCATGGTGCTAATGAAAGAACATTTACTCAAGAACAGGCATATGACTCCATTCATTAAGTTCTAGGATGGAAAAAGCAGAATTATAGATGCCTTAAAAGTGATTGTAGACTGGGCTTTCCTAGAAACATTTTTTTTCTAAGCATAATCCAAACACTCCTCCCTTCTGGATTATGCAGGTGTGGCAAACACAAGGACTGGACTAATGAATGTAGATCAAAAGATATTCAAGTTAACCTTTTGCCACTGGAAACTCCATGACGGGCCTCTTGCAGAACCTATGCCAAATCTGATTCAGCCATTTCCTGCCATCATAGAGAAAACTCCTAACCAAATCAATTAAAGAACCTGATGCCTAGTCTAAGAAGCCATACTGCTACTCTGGGTAACAGAACAGCTACAGGAGAGAACAAAAAAAATAGGAGAAAATATAAAGCAAGTATTTTGGCAAACTTCTATAAATGAACAAAGACCAAAATTTAAAATATGAACAAATGACATTGTCATTGAAGGTCTGATAGACACAGGTGCAGATGTGACAATAATTTTATCAGAATCTTGTCACACAAACTGGCCTCTTCAATACATAAATGTTCAGCTTCTAGGGATTGGAACTTAATCTCAGGTAAAGCAGAGAGCGAGATGGGCCAAATGTACAGGGCCAGAAGGACAGAAAGGAAAATTAAAGCCATAAGTGGCTAACATAGCAATNTGGCAAACTTCTATAAATGAACAAAGACCAAAATTTAAAATATGAACAAATGACATTGTCATTGAAGGTCTGATAGACACAGGTGCAGATGTGACAATAATTTTATCAGAATCTTGTCACACAAACTGGCCTCTTCAATACATAAATGTTCAGCTTCTAGGGATTGGAACTTAATCTCAGGTAAAGCAGAGAGCGAGATGGGCCAAATGTACAGGGCCAGAAGGACAGAAAGGAAAATTAAAGCCATAAGTGGCTAACATAGCAATGAATACTCAGGTTAACATTCCCCCAATCTTAGAAACAAACCTTAAATTAAAATATGTTCCTGGGAAAAATATTACAAGATATTACAAAGTCACCAACCACTCAGATTGTACCAGGGCACAACAGCCCCACCTTTAAAATGGTTGAGAGACAGACCTCTATGGCTGTACAGCAGCTGCTGGAAACGACAAGCAAGCAATTTCCTCAGTCTATAATTTACCATTAATGGATGACACTTCACTATCGGATTCAATGCAGACACTTCAGAAAGACTGTCTGAAGAAGAAAGTTTTGCCTTGTGGCAGATTACAAATTTCTCCTGGAAAATACAAGAAGGAGAGTCTATTAATTATTTAGGCTATAAAATAGGTTTACAAAAAATTAGACCCCAAAAGGAGCAAAGTGGAAGAGATGGACTACAGACTCTTGATGACTTCAGAGCTCGCTAGGAGACATCTCCCAGCTACAGCCCGCTACTGGGATAAAATCTGACCAACTGATTAATTCACACAAACTCTTAGATGGTGACAAGGACTTAAATAGGCAATGATCAGCTGAAGCTGAGAGAGAATTGGCTTTGGTAGAAGAGAAATTACAGAAGGCACATAAGATTCAGATCCCCATGATCCCCAACTGCATTCTGGTCATTCCCCTACAGGAATTCTAATGCAGAGGGAAGATATTATCTGAGAATGGATCTTTTTATCACATAAACTGAGTAAAATATTAAAAACTTATGTGGAAAGGTCTCTGAGTTAATTCTAAAAAGAAAATTGAGACTTTGTCAATTAGCAGGAATAGACCCAGTAGAAATTATAGGACCTTTTAATAATGGTGAACCTGACAAAATTATGGGAAGAAAGTGAACCCTGGCAAAGAGTTTATGGTATTTTGGGGGAGTGATTAACAAATATCCCTGAAGCAAGAGAATTCAACTTATAAAGATAATTAGCAGGATCTTCCCTCGCACCAATAATTGGAACCCCTACATTCTATACTGATGAAATAAATCAGGAAAGGCAGGTTACAGATCAGAAAATTTAAGTGAAGTAGAACAAAGCCCTTATAATTCTTTTCAAAAGTCAGAATTATATGCTTTTCTCCTGGTACTAAGGGATTTTAAAGATCCTCTCAATATAGTTACCAATTTGCAGAAAGAGTTGTTTTGCATATTGAAACTGCTGAACTTATACCAGATGCTTAAGAATTGACTTTATTATTTATTCAGTTACAAAATAAAATCAGGAATAGGAATCATCACATATATGTAACACACATCCGATCCCATAATGGTTTGCCATGTTCTCTAGCACAAGGTAATGCAGAAACTGATCAATTATTGTTTGGAAATGTGCTGGAGGTCTCAGACTTTCATAAAAAATATCATGTCAATAGAAAAGATTAAAAAAAATACTTTTCTATCACATGGCAACAAGCCAAGGAAATTATAAGGAAATGTCCTACTT
>LOJH01015235.1:7640-23576 GCA_001685095.1 Ellobius talpinus | reverse complement strand
TATTGAGCTGGTCTGGTTAATTCTAACTTACCGGTCGACCACGCCCATCACTCTCTCTCTATATCTCTGTTCAAATTTCCTGAATGGCTTTGCTCTGCTAAGTCATTGGCCCAAAGCAGCTTCTTTATTAACCAATGGTAATAAGACATATTCATAACGTACAGAGGAAAATCCCACATCAGTAAGGTACTCATGACATATCTCCACACACTTCACATGCATATATGCAAGTATGTTCACACATGCCTAAGATGAATCAAAATGGGAAGAAAAAGGCATAAGAATAGTTGTTAAGAGAACCAGCCCAAGACATTTGATGACACTGAGATGTCAGAGTCCCACCGAGAGGGACCCATCCTTTACACCTCTTCCTCTCTACTGCTTCCCATATTTGCTTGTATATATGGGTCCTGGGCTTAAGGGGCCATCCTTGTCAGATCAAACGAATCTTAGGTCCTTTGAATGCAAACGATGAAGGAATAGAGTCCCCAGCTTGCCCCTTGTCCCAAAACTCAATTGCTGAGATAAAGGAGAATTTAAACTCACAGATTTTGGTATTAGGAAACGCAATCCATCATATATTTTAATCTCTGAAGCCTGACATCTGGATTGTAAGTCAGGAATCATGATTATGCTATGGTGCTTTAGAAAGAATAAACCCAATAATGACGGAGTTGCCCGATTGTAAATCCAACATAATAATTCTTGCGAACTTCAACCCATCAACACCACAGAATCTATCCAGAGGGACTTCAGAATAGAAGCCAAAGATTAGAACCCATGGTTTCTGCTTCCTGGGGGTTTCTAAATGGTGAAGTGGTCATTGTCCCATATTTCCTGTGGCTGAGCTAGGAATGTGTGGAAAGGATGGTAAGAGCTTAGTGACCTGGCATCTTCCTGCACCTCACTCCTTCCCATCTGTTCTCCGGGCGACTGAAGGAAAGAGGAAATGCAGAAAATGGCTCTTCCTTGTCTGGAAAGCACCGCCAGTCTCTGGTTCCAGAATGTCCCAGAAAGAGAGGACCTCCACACCACCAACCCCCATTTACAAACCAGTTTTCTTGGAAAGGGAAGTCGGGAAAATTGGCACGAACCTAATAAAGGCCTCTGAAAACAATGTTCCTCCATTTGAAAAATAAACCATGTCTTTAAATGTATTAACTCTGTGGGGAAATAAATGTAATAAACCAAATTCAATCCCTGACAACATTTATTTTCTTATCTATGTAAAATCAATATACTTGTTGCAATTATGTCTTTCAATAAATCCTCCCAAAGTCTTATTTTCTCATAAGATTTCCTGCCGCACGTGGATTCATTGTGTTCATTTTCCATCTAGAGAAATTGTTTCTTGCATTTTCCAGCCATCCGGTTTACTTGAAGAAGGCTGTTCCCCGCCCTTAGCGACTATGTCCCTTCTTCAAGGGCCATTTAGGCAACAATTACTTTAATTGGATTGTGGTACCCGACTGGCTGGGTTTTGCACTGATAAGAACAGCCCTCTTTGGAGTAGGGGTGAATTTTCCAGCCCAACCGACACCTGTCTGCCCGGCCCTACCTTGCCATGCTTCTCAAAGGGCATGAATGGGAAACCTTTCATCTTTTCCTCTGTTGGGCATGAGCGGGAAAGTGATTGTCTTATTAGAGAAAGGATGGCAGTGGGTTTTTCAAATGGAATTTTTTTTATGGACATATGTTCCTAAGCTCATCTCTGGATAGGTTTAGAGATGGAATATACCAGGCTAACACCCCAGGAATCTTAAATTGAAGAGATGACCAGGGTGCCCCCCTCTACCAGTGTAAGTATCCAAGGAGTATGATGGCCTGTGCATAGTGCCTGGCCCTCGAGTAGCTGGCTGCCATCTGTCTCCAAAAGTTCCAAAAGGGAAGCACCTGGCCTCAGGCAGTCAACACTGAACTTCAATTTTTGACTCTGTCCTGATATGATGCTAATTTCCACATGGCTGCGGTGTCTTCCCTTTACCCTACATTTTCAGGTTGGTATGAAGGATAAAAGAGTTAATTTTAGCCATCAACTTGACTAGATTAAGAGATGCCCAGGAAATTAACCAAATATTAATTTTGGATGTGACTGTAAAGGTATTCTGGGAGGCACTGGCTTGTTGGTCAGGTGGCTAAAGGGACTGGATTTCTGTAAGATGTGTGCCATCCAATCGACTTGTAGGCTGGATAGAACAAGAAAAGGAGAAAAGAAAGGTATTGGATTAAGCTACACCACCACTGTCAGAAGATCTGTCTTGTAAATGTTACAGAACTCATCAGCCATTGGCATGAGGCAATTTCCGTAATGTCTGTCTGTCTCTCTCTCTGTGTGTGTGTGTGTGTGTGTGTGTGTGGTTAGAACTGATATTCATCGTTTTCACATTGGTTTCTCTCTCTGTAGAAACCCTGGCTAACACATAGGCAACTGTAGCTTTTCTTATTTCTCCCAGAATTTTATGCTCTGTACCCAGATCTCTTCCTGTATCCTTTTCTCCCTCTTTCTTACCTCTTTTTTATTATTATTTTCTTGTTTTTACATGCTTACCAAAGCTTTTCCCCTCCCCTCTTCTTAACACACCTTCCCCCATCCACTCCTCCTTCACTGTTTCTCTTCAGACACAGGCAGACATCCTATGGGGGTCAACCAGGCACCCCCTCCTCCACCAAGGTTGGTTGAGGCAATCCGGCAGTTGGAATGGGTCCCAAAATCAGGCAACAGAGTCAGAGACATCCCCCGCTCTCACTGTTAGGAATCCCACATCAAGACCAAGTTACACAACTGTATCATGAATGCAGAGGGCCTAGGCTGGTCCCGTGCAGGGTCCCTGGTGGGTGGTTCAATCTCTGTGAACCCTGAGACCAGGATAGTTGTTTTTTTGGGTTTTCTTATGGTGTCCTTGACATCACCGAGTCCTACAATCCTTCTTCCCTCTCATCAGCAGGATTCCCTAAGCTCCACCTAATGTTGGCTGTGGGACCCTGAATCTGTTCCCATCAGTTTCTGAATGAAGCCTCTCTGACGACAGTTGGACTAGGCACCAATCTGAGTACAGCAGAATATGATTATAAGTGATTACATTAAATCTATTAATTTATATATTTATTTATTCATTCATTCATTTTTGCCGCTCCTGCTTGGTTCTATCCTATGTCTCTGGGGTATCCTGCTTCTTGGTTCTGGCCCTCAGTGAGGAGCTCCCTCTCAGGGTATGGGTCTCCAATTGTGCCAGACATCAGTTGATCACATCCACAATTTCTGTGCCATCTTGGTTGTGGAACAAGGTAACACTCCTCCACTGCTGGTGGGAGTACAAACTTGGACAGCTACTTTGGAAATCAATATGGCAGTTTCTCAGAAAATCGGGAATTGATCTACCTCAAGACCCAGCTATACCACTCCTGGGCATATCCCCATAGGACACTGGGCATACCACAAGGACACTTGCATAAATATGTGCATAGCAGCTTTATTCATAATTGCCAGAAACTGGAAACAACCTAGATGCCCCGCAACTGAAGAATGGGTAAAGAAAATGGGGTACATTTACATAAGGGAGTACTACTTAGCTGTTAAAAACAATGGCATTGGGAACTTTGCTGACAGATAGATGGAACTAGAAAATATCCTGATTGAGGTAATCCAGGCCCAGAAAGACAAACATGGTGTGAGCTCACTCATAAATGAATACTAGCCATAAAGTAAAGGAGGACCATGCTACAACCCAAAGACCCAGAGAAGTTAAATAACAAGGAGGGCTCAAGGGGCAGGGGGTTGTATGAAGCTCACTGTAAAGGGGAAATAAAATGAACATTGCCAGAGGATGGAGGAGGGTCTTGGAAAGGGGAATAGAAATGGGAACAGGAGAGATCGGGTAGGCAGAGGATAGAGGAACAGGGTACCAGGAGAGACAACTAGAATTTTGGGGGCAACTCTAGGATGAGCTCAAAACCTAGAGCAATGGAAACTCCCAGCAATCAATGAGGTTGACCCTAGCTAAGACTCCTAGCAATAGAGGATATGGAGCCTGAACTGGCCATCTCCTATAACCAGACAAGACTCTCCGTGCAGGGTCCGGAACACCAACCTGGCCACAAACCCTTCGACTCACAATTTGTCCTGCCTACAAGCTGTGTCTTGCCTCTTGGCTCATCCTCCCCCTGGGCACCTGCACCCAGCATCAGCAGAGGGGCTGGAGTTGGCCCAGACTCCCCGCCTGCCTGCTGCACTCTGGGCTACCCTACAAATTGCTTGTTGTTTCGATGACTCCTCTGAGTGATTGCAAAGGCGCGGAAGAAGCACTTGAAACATCTCTCTCCCAAAAAAGGCTGTTTGTTGTGACAGGACAGGAAAAGGCCATCAGCCCGGGGAAGTCCTGGCGGCAGGGCACAACTTGACGTGCTGAGGAGACGTGAGATGAATGAGCTGCCAGAGCTGCTGAAGACACGGTAGACTTTCACTTATTTATTGAGCTACATTATTTATTTTAAGAAGTTAGCAGCTCTGACTCATTTATCGCAAGCTGCAGGTCCAAACTCTATTGTGAGTGTGTATGTGACTCCAGCAGTGGAAACAATGGCTAAACAATTAAAAGGACAGACGTTGATAACATCTTGATGGCGGACTCTGTTAAAGAACAGTGGCACAGAAATGGTGGTACTTACACCATCCACGCCCTGTAAGCATTTCTGGGGTTGTGCTCACAGTTTGCCCCACTCCACCCCACTGATGGGTGGAGTCTGTGACCCCAGGTGCCCTAGGCTATTGAGCCACCAGGATAAAGGGGGACCATGAAACAACTTCCTAAGATGTGGTCAAAGGCTGCCAGAGATGAAAGGATCTTGTTCAATATTTATAAAGCCCAGGTAAGCTCCTCCTCCCCCTTAGGAGTTAGGTAATTATCACTAGCAGGGGGTTTACCATCCACCTCTTTTCAATTATTAATCAGCAGAAAAGGCCAAGTGTGCACAGAACCCCAACTGTGAGTAGGAACAGGTATCTTTCACTGTGAGGGGCCCAGAATTTGCTACAGACAAGAAAACCAAAGGAGGCACCTGCCCCTCCTTCCAGACTCTCGAGGAGCTTCTGTGGGAGAAGCTGGCTCAGCTTAGATAGGAAGTCACGACTAACTCCCATTTGCTACTTGGAAATAGGCCTTTTGTGATTGCCTGGGTATTGTTTGAAGACTGTGCTAGAAAAAGAACAGAAATATTTTCCTAAATCATCTTTTGTCTTTCCACAAGGCCAAAGTCCAAAGACCAACACCCCAGGCTTTGAGACTAGACAAATTCAGATTTTTGACTTTCTAAATTCCTTGAGCTATTATTGACCTCCATATCCACCACCTGTATCATGGAAATAACTGTCAACACCTCATAGGGTTGTTTTGAGAATTAATCTCTTGAGTTTCCATCCTCCGCAGTCAAAACAACAGCGAAGATGACGACTGTTCCTGGTTGCTTGGTGCACGTTATCCCCCGATCACTAATTCTCTCTTCCACCCTTGTCATCTATCTGGGGGAAACTACAAAACACTCTAAACTTTTGGCAGAGCAAGAAGTCCTTTGATTGCTACATCTCTTCTCGGAAGAATCAATGTCACATAGCAGCTGACAACTCCCGAGAGTCCCATCGCAGTGGTGACTGTCAGCTGTGTAATGACAGTGCTATCCAGTGGCACACTTTGGTAGAAAGGGCCCTGAACTTGGAGTCAGAGGTCCAGGATTTAAATTTTGTTTCTGCCACTTCCCAACTGGTAACCATGCAGCTATCTTGCCTGGAGCTCTGGGAGGAAGCTGGGTAAGAACTATGCTCCAGGTGAGGAAAGTACTTCCGAAATTACCAGAAGATAACGTAAGGAACAGTGGTCGCTTATGGTAATTAGGTATGAGTACTTTATTATTTAGTGAAGTAAGGTGTGTGTCAACATGGTATGAGTGGTTTTGACTGGACCTTTTGTCCTTGACAGTCACTTCTTGGGCAAGGCTGGGTTCAGTAGGTGGGAAAGACTCTAAAGAGAGCTGGAAAATGGGTCGATGGTGGCTGTCTCTACAAGGTAGGCTAAGAAAGAGATGACTTCTGAAAACATACAAGGAGAACTGCAGGTAAGAAATATTTACAAAGATGTCGTTAGGATTTAGGAAAACCACTGCAAATGTTCAGCAACCCCAAAGAAGAAACAACAGGGCCTGATAGCTTTAAACATGTTGGGGGTGAAGAGCCCAGAAATTGAAAAATGCTGTGTCTGGCAGGACCTGAGAATTTTGACCAAGTACTGGAATCACACACTTAGCTCAGAGAAGGAACTGGGCCACAAATGCATCTGCCTATTGGCTTCTGCCCACTTATTCTAGATTAACTCAGTCTGGAGTGGGGAGGCTACTCTTGAAAACTCAAGTCCTTGAGCAGAAACAAGTTTGGAAGGGGGAGGGTGGCTCTATAGAAGACAGTCTACATACAAGTTCACTGTATCATCTTGGTAGACACACACTGAAAATCAAAGGGATTTCACTAAGCACAGGGTACCAGATGGATGGTTCCTAGTGAGCCTTGTGCCTCTGTGAATGACCAGTTACTTCTCTAACCATGTCTCCTAAAACTTAACTACTAGAAACCAAACTAACAAACTAGACACAGGCAGTGAAATCCCTGATGGCTTTTAATCCATTCAAATTGCTGATGTTTCCAACAACCCATCTTTGGACTTTTCTCCTGGTGCTGAGCTCTGTTGTTGTAATCTCAGGACATCTGGTCAGTTTAGTGCAGTGAGAAATCTCTGCAGCAATCTGTCAGTTTGTTCTTTTCTATCATTGCTTAGGACTCAGAACAGGCTCAGTTCCTGTCTAGGGGCTGTCCAAACTTAGCATCCCAAAGACACTCATCAGATCTGGGTAGGATGAAGCCTGGTTGGGTTCTGGCAGAGCCTGCAGAAACAATGAGAACCTCACCTGAGTTTATTGGTGGGGCTCAGGATTAAGTTATGCAAATGTAGCATTGGGAGTAATGGAGTCTCTACCTTGTCTTTGATTTCCCTCCCTGAGAGTTAGGCTGCCTTCAAGAACAATTCTTAGGAACAAGTTGATCTAAAAGACATAACTTTATTTTATTTTCCTTTATATACTGTGTTACCTCACTCCATGGACAAGTCTTTGTCTTTGATTTCTTCATTCACTCTTTCATCCATGTGCTGCTCATTCTGAATGAGAACTCATTCTAGGGATTATTTAATCCTACTTAGTCAGCCTGTTTGTTTGTCTCCATTATAGTACCCCTCCAATCCTCACCAGATTCTCTGTGCTGTTACTCTTGAGCAGATTTTTTTTGAGATCTGGCCACCTATTAATCTTGTAGTATTCCAGGAATAAAGGAAGCCTGGACCAAATACTTGGAGTTGTACTTCCCTAGTTACTTGGAAGCTCTTGTTCTATTTTCTGTCTGTGTTCTGGCTGCTCTGTGTAACTGAATCTCTGGTCAATCTTCATAAAGTCACACCCAGTTCTTGGGTTCTCTTAACTGTGATGTTAAAGGCTGCCATCATTTTTCAGACAGAAGTGATTGTTCATTGTGGGAAGTAGATTATCCTCATATCATGGAAGACTTTCTGAACACTTATATGAAAATTTCTATGATCTTCTTTGATAGAAAAAATATTTCCTGATATTTTGATTTTTCCATTTCCAAGTATTTGCTAGGTTTTCTTTCCTTTATTTTCTTCATGCCCCTCTTTTCCCTAACCTCTGTGAGGACATGTTGTATTTCTTGGGATTTAACTGATAGGGATGGTGTTAGTCTGAATGGCTGCCCTGATAGTTATTAGTCAGTGGGATGATGAAGAATAATGAAGGAATGGCCCCTGATCTTTGGAGGATGTAGACATAGGTACTTGATGTGGGAAGTCCTTCTGTATACATGTTACTTTTATTGGTTAATGTATAGAGAAGCTGCTTTGGCCTGTGATAGGGCACAATAGAGCTAGGCAGGAAAACTAAACTGAATGCTTGGAGGAAGAGGGAGAGACAGAAGACACCATGTAGCTGCTACCAAAGGAGGCAGATGCCCAGGGAACTTTACTGGTAAACTATGAGCCTTGTGGTAAAATATAAAATAAAAGAAATGGGTTAATTTAAGATGTAAGAGCTAGCTAGAAATACACTTAAGCTATTGGCCAAACAGTATTACAAATAATATCGTTTCTGTGTGGTTATTTCAGGTCAGGGCAACCAGGAACAAATGAACAGCCTCCACCAACAGATACTCGTAGAGAAGCAGGTACAGGTATGCACAACTCCCTGCACAAGTAAGGAAAGAGTGGACAGAGAGGGGAGTTCTTGGAGAGGTCCCAGCCTTCACTCCTCTCTGCCTTTCCAGAGTAGGAGATAGAACCCATCCCCTTTGTATGGCATAGTAAGTCTCAGGGTTGTGAACTGTACTAAACACTGCATTTTTCCCTTCTTAGGCTAACATGGTATGATGTTTTACAAATAGGTATATTGTAAGAGAATATGATCCTGTGGGCTGTGGCATATTGCTTTCATGGTGCCTTTTACTTTCCCTCCCCAAATCAGCCATTACTTGCAGGTCTGACTTCCTGCTAGCTGTTCAGCAGGAATTACTTGCTTACACATCAAAGAACACAGGGAGAGAGAAAATGAAAGAAATGAGTCAATGATGGTGTAATTCCAGACATAGTATAATCTGATTGGCAAAGGAGATTTTTATTTTGGAAAATCGGTATGTCTCTCAGCACCTCGTTGGCATTAGGAGAACACATATAATTGTGCCCTTTTGGAAGGGTATCCATTTAATATCACTAGACAGATAGCTTTGATCTTGATTTACCTTAACTTATTCTGGAAATGAATCACACAGACACTTGCCCTATACAAAAACAAAAAGACAACTTTCTCTTTTTGGCTCACAAGTCGGCTCTAAGTAGGAGAGGGTCCTTGGCATAATTAGAGAATTGCTAGACTTTATATATTGGTGAAGGGCACCTACCTGAAATTAGATGCCCATAGTGTGACTCAGACTCTGCATTTTTAGAGAACATTCATACCCACTAACCTAAAATGATCTGTTCCTAATAATAACAAGGCTTCTTACGTTGCTGTTCACATCACCCACAGACCATCTTGGAGACTCCTATTTTAAACTCCAGCATGTCCTACCAAACATGAGGAAAATGCCATCCCTTCCCCAACAGCTCATTATCTAGAGAGGAGGATGTTCCCACGAAGACTTGGGAGGGTTTGAAATTGTCATCCTCCACTGGGAATGTGATTCTGAGATTTCTCTTAAGCTCAGGACTTATGCTCCCCACTGAGCTTCCTCTGATCACTTGAGACACATTGACAGTTAGCCTCATGAAATTAATTTTCCGTAGAATCCAGCTAACAACCATGAACTGCTCTGGGGTTTTCCATGTGATAGTATAGTTTTAAAAGTTTTCATAACAGAATATTACTGTTTGGTATGTTAGTTTTGCTTCTAATTTTATCATAAACTTTTGAGGGATAAGTCCTTACTATGCAATTCTTTATATATGTAATTGCATCTCGCTTATGGAATAAGTAAAGAAAGGTAGGACTAGGTACAGGTGTCAAATTGCTTGGGTTGGAGGTACCTTTCTACATTTTCCTTTCATCTGACTTTTCTCTCTGTGTTTTATTATCCTATCATCTTAATATAGTGCCTGTACAAAATGAGTGGATAATAAATACAGATGGAGTCATTAAATGTATGGCAGAGCTCAGAAATATGAAACTGACACCCTAACCTCGGCACTAAGGAGGTACTTAGGAGATTGGAATTACCTTTCCCCAAGATTTTCCTTCATATAATCCAAGTTTTAGGGCAAAGGCCTTGGTTTTGGCAGCCCCAACAAACTAAGCTCGATTGCCTGTGCCAATTTACCAATTACAAAGACAAGAAATGGTGAACAGCAGGCAGAGAAGATTAAATTGATGCACCAAGAGAGAAGACCAAATACGGAGGTCCAGTGACTCCAAGTTCATCTTGGGCAGGTGACATAGGTTTAAGTAGAGAAGGATCTGGGAAAGAGGTAAATGATATGTATGATTAAGATGTTATGGTTATGGTGCAGAGTCTGGTTGAGTAGTATCTCAGTTCTGGTTCTTCAACATAGTATGAGAAGTTGTTAATGCTGTCATTATTTGAGGGGAACAATCTGGATCCTGCAAGCTGACTACTTCTACTCCACAAAGCAGCCTCACCATCATGAATAATTACCCCTCTCTGAAGGTTGGTTTGTTCATCCAGGTTTGGCTATTCTTCAAATCCCAGATAGCTGCAGGTTTGAGACTGAGCTATCTCTGTGCCTTCAGTCTGAAGCAGAATGGAATAGATTATGTAGGCTGAGACTCTCTGAGTGATGAATGTGGCCTATGAAGGGACAAATAGAATTCTAACCTAAAATAAAAGGGACACACACAAAGCAGAGGTTGCAGGCCTTTTTCTTGCTTTGTTATCTTGTGGACTTCAGAGAGGAATCAATGCCTTTTAGGAAAAAAAGAAAGGAAAAACAGATTCTATGTGATTATTAAATTTGTGCAGAGCAGAAACAAAAGTCTGTTTATCCTTATAATTTTTTAGATTGCAGAACAATTGTCAATATGCTACTTTCACGATCTTCATGAGTAGGAATTTCTTTCAGAGATGCTAATATAAGTCTTCAGGAAGCTTACTGCTCTCAGGGAAAGTCTAGTTATTAGAAATACCTTTCTTTGTACATCTTATGCCTGTGTAATAGTCTGTTGCCCTAACACACTGATCAGAGTGCAAACAAAAGAATGAAAACAGGGAACACTAAAAAGTAAATATGGTTCTCTTGGCCATCAGACCAATATCCAACCCAGGTATAAGAACAGCATAAACCACAGGAAAGACAAGAATGCTCAAAAATCAACAACTCCAACATACCATGATATAATGGGCACATTTCAATTTACAAGGATTCAGGACAAAGCCACTTCAATATTACATTGGTTTCTTTATCTTTTTGCCTATTATCTATAATTTTTGTCTTTTTACTATATTTTCAGCAATATTTTTACTTTATCATGTTTTTATAAACTATGTTTTAAATTCTATTTCATACATTTATCTGTTTTTGTTTGCACTTTGTTTTTCATTATTGGGAAATCTATTTTCTTTCCCCTCATACATTTCTTCTTTCCTTTTTGCCAAATTTCCACATTTTTCTTTATGCTATAGTATTTCAAATTCATTTTATTAAAAACTCCCAATCTCTTCTGTAAATGAAGTTCCTGTCCCACCTGGTCCTGCAGCTATTCAATCCCTAAGAAACACACAGAGGCTTATATTAATTATACTGGTTGGCCTATTAGCTCAGGCTTACTATTAACTAACTCTTACAACTTAAATTAGCCCATAATTCTTATGGATGTTTAGCCACATGGCTTGGTACCTTTGCTCAGTGCAGCATTTTCATCTTGCTTTCTCCATCTTGGTGGTGACTGCAGCCTTTCCTCTACCCAGAATCCTCCTAGTCTGGTTGCCCCACCTATACTTCCTGCCTGATGACTGTTCAATCAGTGTTTTATTAAATTAATACAAGCTAAAAAATCTCCATAGGGTACAAGAGCATTATCCCACAGTACTTCCCCTTTTTGTTTTCAAAACAAGAACTCTAAATCTAATCTCCTTTGTTTTGCTTTTATCCTGACCATTATCCATAACAACTTGTAACCAACACTCTAAACATCAATAGAGAGAGAGAGAGGCTTAATCCTGCAGCATTTATAATCAAATGAATTTTAGCAGATATTGTTCCTTCTTCAGCAGTCAAACAATTTAAAGACAACACCATACCATGAAGTATCCATGTTCTCTGTGCATTCTTCATCTTTACATGGCATTAAATTTTTTTAACTTTTTCTTTTACTTTTAATTTTTGTTTTTTGAGACAGGTTTTTGCTGTGTATTTTTGACTATCCTGGAACTCACTCTGTAGACCAGGCTGCCTTTGAACTCACAGAGATCCACTTGACTCTGCCTCCTAAGTGCTCAGATTAAAAGTGTGTGCCACCACACCCAACTACTCCCTTTTTCTCACTCTTTTTAAAGGATTTCCTCTATCCTTTTTTTTCTCTCTCCCAAGCCTAGGTATATTTTCAAACACACTATGAACCATCTAGAGGATTTTTTTTGGTCTGCACATCTTTTTTACTGTATGAATCTCTTTTTCTGACCACATGAGTCTTTAATTTGCTAAGCAATATGGCTAGGATTAAAGCCGTGGCTTTGGCGGTTGAATCTCCCCCATTTCTTCGTTTCCTGAGAGTCTAGCTGCATGGCATGAGCAACATTTTTTACAACAACTCAGTGGAGTTTCTTGGGCTGCTCATAAACACCATTTAAGTGTTTGGTGACAGAGCCTCTTAAAAGACCTGTGAGGGTTTTTTTTGCTACTAGCACTGAGTCAGGAAGCCTTTCTTAAGGAACCTGTGCCTCTGTTTGATGTCAGCAAACAGAGCACATCTAAGAAAATGCTTATACCAAGATGTCATGCTTAAATCTGTTCTTTTATGTCTAGAATCCCTTCTCATCTCTATCAGGTTTTATGCAAATATAGTTGCCCCATGTTGGTGTCACTTTTTAAACAGAGTTTCTGTGCCACATGGTCCCACAGCCATTCAGTAGCTAAGAAGCACACAAAGTCTTATATTAAAATAAACTGGCTGGCCTATTAGCTTAGGCTTACTATTAACTAGCTCTTACAACTTAAATTAATCAATAATTCTTATCTATATTTAGCCACATGGCTGGTACCTTTTCTCAATGCTGCATTTTCATTTTTGTTTCCTCTTCATCTGGGTGGCAACTGCAGATTGAGCCTTTCCTCTATCCAGAATTCTCCTAGTCTGGTCACCCCACCTATACTTCTTACTTGGCTACTGGCCAATCAGCATTTTACTAAACCAATATAAGTGACAAATCTTTACAAGATACAAGAGCATTATTCCATAGCACTTTTATATTTTATTCTCCCCATATATATCTGACTTTTAGTTTATTACTCATTCATCTTATATAACATTCTTCTACAACTTTATTCTTACTTTTCCTTTTCCTTATTTAAATTTGTTTCTCCTCTATTTCTCCTCTTCACTTACTGTATCTCATTTCTTTCCTATCTCCACACTGACATCAAAATTAACCACTCCATAACAAAGTCCCCCAATAAATCCAGATGTGCTATCAAAAGTAACAGATGCAAAAGTTTCAACACAGAGAAAATGAAAAGGTAACATGACTTCCCCCAAAAGATTATTTCTCAACTCCTAAATTCAATAATACTGAAATAGATCAATTACTAGATGAAGATCTCAATAATAATTAAATTGTGAAAGCAATCAATGACCTCAAATAAGATGCAAGAAAGAAAGAAAATGAATTCAACCTGAGACCCGGAAAAGAAAATCAGCAGCATAGAGAAAAAGTTTGACAAGACAAAAGTCAATTCCCTGGACAAGAGACATAGTTCTGTTCTTTATAAATTTCCCAGTCTGTGACATCTTGTAAGAGCAATACAATGAGCTCACACAGGACCTACATGTAAAAATCTAAAACCTTTGTGATGTCAATTTCCTTCTTCCCTCCTTACCACTGTGATATGAAGAGCATTATCTATATAAAAAAGAAAATACAAATTGAACTTCCATTATGAATAAGAAGGTACTGTAGAAAGCTGCAGTGATATGAATGAATCTCAAAATTATGGTAAATGACAGAAGTCAGAAATAAAACTATAGAAAATGAAACCCAATATACAGTTGCATAAAATTGAGCAATGGTTGCATGGGGAAACTATGGAGGCAAGGAAGTATGTGGGAAAGAGGGATTGCAATAGAGGAGATGGTGAGTTTGCACATCACCCTGATGGTGGGTCCCTTTTTCACAGACATGTACATTAAAGTATACCAGTTATATATTTTAATGATGTGAGATTTAATGACTACAGTTACACACCAAGGAAGCTATTTTACAATCATTAAGGTAAATTCTTTCAGTAAATGCATCTAGCATATGCAAAACTGGAGCTCCAGAGAGGAAGATGCCATCTCTCTGCTTCACATGTGTGTGTAGTTGAGCCAACATTGTTCCATGTTACTTAAGAACAAGCTGTTTCCAGAAATGCATCATTGGTTGACCTCATAGTTTCATAAGCATTGCAGAATGTACATTATTAACATACAGGGAATAGTGTAAAACACATCTACACGTGTGAGTCTTTGTGTGTTTGTGTGTGTGTGTGTGTGTGTGTGTGTGTGTGTGTGTTTTGGGGCCATAAGGGACACAAGATGAGATTGAATCAAGCATAAGAGAAAATTATGGAAACATATGTAAGAAGTTGCCGCCATTATAAGCCACCCTATTTACAGCTATGTGCACTACTCTTTGCACAACTATCAAGGAACCAGGTCTATTTTTATTAGCCTCACCATGAACTTAAATACTAAATTATAGTATTGTTTCATGATGACTTCAGTTTCATTAAGCAATAGGAATTCTTCAGGCCCAATATAATCTTTTGGGGCCACTATAATACATATGGCCCATCATGCAATCAAATCTCCTTATAAGACACATGATAGAATTTGAACTCAATTCTTTCATACTGTGTTACACATCTTTAAACTAGCGCTGTCCTTTTACTACATGGTTTGCTTCAGAATTGAGGGGATCCACAGTGCCTGAAAAATCAGGATTTTTTTTTCATGTAGTACATTGCTTTCAGATCTTGACTCCCCATAGCTGATAGAGATATGAACACATGCTGTATCGGAATCTCTATTTTGAGCCTGTATCAATTCTTTCCTTATATAATATAGGTTAGTGTTCCAGCTCCAAACACCTTCTATACATTTTATGGCTTTTATATTTGGAGTTTTATTCCTGTGTCAGGGACCTGTAAGCCTACTCCAAGACTTAGACCAAGGAAAAGACCACCCCACCTATAAATAGACTGTAAGTCTACTCACAGAAATTTATGGATCTTCCTCAACCACAGAGAACAAAGGAAATGGCATAAATATCTACTCAGATTTCATCTCAGAAAGACTAGTTGGAATCAGACAACAATTTCTCTTCTTTCAGTCTCTTCCTAGAATTGAGAGACCCAAGTCTTTTATCATTTGAGTTAAGGGACTGATTCTTCTACCAGTACTGTGGAAGAGTACATGCATATTGGCAAACACCTAGTATATGAGGAGCTTCCACCATGATCATTTCCAAGCCTTCCCCTCTGTTATTGACTAAAAAAATAAGCCAAAATAAATCTTTCCTCCCCTAAGTTATTTCTGTTGGATAGTTTTCCACAGCAATGCAAAAGTAATTGATACCATTCTAAGCTATAAATAAGACATTTGTGAAAAACCACTGAAATTAGAAAAACTGGAGTTTCATTAATATTATTGTTCCACACTGCAACAAGCTGTAATAATGTTCCTGTCAGCCCAACACTTACATGCTGGTATCTGTGAATATGTTATTTTATTTGGACTAAGGGACATGGAAAATATAATTGAGGCATGTACAGTAAGATGAAGAGCTGATCTGTAGTAAGAAGTAGAATCTTCAAGGCCAAATGAATCAAAGACCTCAACATAAAGCCAACAACACAGAACCTCAAGAAGAAAATGTAGGAGGTACACATGAATGCATTGGCACAGGAGACCACTTCCTAAACATAACCCCAGTAGCACAGACACTGAGAAAAATAATTAAAAATGGGACCTCCTGAAACTGAGAAGTTTCAGTAAAGCAAAGAACATGGTCATCAAGACAAAACAGAAGCCTACAGAGTGGGAAAAGATCTTCACCAACCCCATATCAGACAAAGGGCTGATCTCCAAAACATACAAAGAACTCAAGAAATTGGTCATCAAAAGAAC
>LOJH01015234.1:2150-23578 GCA_001685095.1 Ellobius talpinus | reverse complement strand
TAGAAAGGGAGGGGGAGGGGGGTAGGAGGATGGGGAGGGAATTGGGAGGAGGGGAGGAGGAGGGGAGGAAAATTTTTTTAATAACAATAAAAAAGTGTCTAAAAAAAGAAAAGCAGGTTCTCTTCATTATCCCACTATCGAGCTAATTTTTTTAAAGATGATCTAGATGATGCCCAGGCCGATCTAGAACCAAGCTTCTGCTTCTGCCTCTTGAGTGCTAGGATCACAGGCGCGTACCATCACGCGGGATATTGCTGACTAAATTTTTTTCTTTTCTTTTCTTTTTTTTCCAGACAGGGTTTGTCGGTGTAGCCCTGGCTGTCCTGGAACTTGGTCTGTACACCAAGCTAGTCTGAATTTAAAGATCACCTGCCTCTGCTTCCCGAGTGCTGGGATGAAAGGGGTGCGCCACCGCACCAGCTATCAGATTAAATTTCTGAGGCACGAGTGCACATACAGGTTCAGGATTACTCGTCTGGAGCGACTTGGGACTCTACTAGCAAGCAAAATATACTAACTAAAACAAGAATAAGAAAAAGTGCGGTGCTCGATCCGAGGCCACGCCCTGGGGACTGCGGTCGAGAACACAAGGCCCCGCCCGCCTCTCTCGGATTCTAATTCACCAATAGCCATCCTACCTCAATTTTACCGGCAAACTATCTCGCAGATCCTCTATTTCCGCTTCCGTCCTCCTGGGCGCGGCTTCCGCACGTCGGAGGCGAGGCTTCCGGCCGTCGGGGCGGAGCTTCCGGTCGTCAGTGGAGGCCGGCGTAGAGCTGAGGCTGTAGAGTCGCTGGGACAGTGGGGCGTGCCATGGCGGTGAACCTGAGCCGGAACGGGCCGGCGCTGCAGGAAGCCTACGTGCGCGTGGTCAACGAGAAATCCCCGACCGACTGGTAGGCAGCGAGGCGGGTCCGGGGAGACCCTGGAAGTGGAAAGTCGGGGCGTGCGTGGCCGTTGTGTTGCTGGATCACCTGCCCGACTCCCTGCACTCTAGCGCGGTGCTACCCCGTCCTCGCCACTGCTGTCTTCCCCCCAGATCTTTCCCCTGCCGCCTGTTGTCGGTTCTGCCCTGGGAGTCTCTTGAAGGTTTCTGTCTGGTTGTGATCGCTGTCCGCCAGCCTCTTGTCTTTTCTGGGATTTCCTGCACAAAGGGGTCCCGCGCAGCTCCCCAACTCCTTAGAAGGAGGAAGCCGCGTCCTGGCCTTTTAAACCCGGATTCAGGAATAGGCCTTGAAAGCAGTGTGACGGCGGGGTTGAGGTCCTGAGCTCACACTGAAGGCTTAGTCAGGGATGTTAGGTCTGGGTCCCTGGTTCTCTTCCATCACATTTCTGAGTTACAGGAAGGGGACTGAAAACGGGATACTGTCACCTGTTTGAGAAAGGCTCCATCTTTCCTCCAGCACCCTAGGACTTCCTCTGCTAGGCTGTCAGTGTTTCGGTTTCATCCTGCAATTTACTCGGGCTTTACATACAGTACTGTGAGCTTGGATCTGAAGTTTCAAGGGTGATCCTCCTGAGCCCCTCCCCCACTCAGTTTTATGCATACCTACATGTAATAATTCTCTTTCACTTTCCCATTTACTTAAAATGTTTCCATTAGCCAGTTTTTAGCGCTTAAATTTCCGAGAAATATGCTGAGTACGGCAGGTTAAGGTGAACAAATGCTGGGGAGTACAAACTGCATCTTGGAGTTGTGGTGGGATCACCACTGCCCTGTGGTCATCACTGAGGGACAACACACCGAGTCTGCCCGTGTTGAGTCTCCCTTGGAGACTACCCCTCTCGCATGGTCCTGTGATCTTTCTTCTGGTGCTTCGAATCCCCTCAATCTTCCTGCCCTTCAGTCTTCTCAGGAACCATCACTGGGAGTGATACCCCACAGCCTAGCTAGCGGCGCACTTTTCCCAAGCTTCACTGAGCTAGCCAGCTTGCTTGCTTTTGAGACAAAGCCTCACTCTGGAACTCACTGTGTGTAGACCAGGTTGGCCTTGAGCTCCCCTGCCTCTTAGTCTCCCAAGTACTCATTGAGCCCCTTACTGGAATCATCTGCTGCATTTCGGTCTGACATTGTCCTGCCTCGGCCACTCATGTCCCTTCTGAGGGTGCAGAGCCTTCTCTTTGCCCAGGCAGCCATGTTACTGCTTAGGTTCCTGCAGTGCCGCAGACTGTGCCACTCCAATTGAATGAGCCTCTGGCCTCCACCCTCACTGCCATAGCCATTTCAGTAGTTACTCAGCAAGATTGTGTGGCAGGTCCCCACTCGCTAGCTGAGAAAATATCTGAGCCATCTCTGTTCCCTGCCCATAACTGCAGTGGCTTCCTGTTGCACTTTGAAGAAAGCCCAGACTCTTGCCTGCCCCTCCTGCTTCCTACACTGGCCACACCTGTTGAGCACCCTTGTACCAAAGTCTTTTTCTTCCTCAAAACTGCAAGCTAGTTCCTCATCACAGCCTTCGATTTTACTGTTTCCCCTGCATGGAACTGGCTTCTGTGGCATCTTGATGGCGTCTTGTCCTTCATATCTGCACTGAGGTTGTCTTCCCAGAGAGGCCTCCAGGTCCTAATATGTGGACCATGTATATGCCTGGTGCCTTCAGAGTCTGAAAGGTGTGGGGTCCCCTGAAACTAAAGTTATAGTCACCTTCTCATCTCCCCCAGTTTCTTCTCACTTCCTTGTGATATAAATAAGATACACGCTGGAAACCTTCATGGAGTAGTGATGTGTGTATCAGTGTGAGTATCTGTGAGTGTGTGTATCTGTGTGAGTGTGTGCATCTGTGTTCTTTCATTTCCCTAAAGTGGTGGGGTAGGCCTGTTTCTATCCTTAGTGCCTAGCTGTTTTTGATGGATGGATTAAACCATGTAGAAAAAGAAATAGACTGTGAAAAAGAGGTGGTCTTCAATTGTTAGTGACAAAAAGCCACACACACAGCTGGTACCACTCTGCATTATAAGCCAGAGCCACAGCTTTAGTTCCCCATCTGCAATCTAGCTTCAGCTTCCTCCCCAAAGAGCGGGTGTGACCTCTGCGCACCTGGTTCCTATTCCACCCTGTGCATACTTCATTCCCTGACAGTACATTAGCGTTAGGGGTGTGTGTGTATATATGTGTGTGTGTATGTGACTTGTTGGAGGGTGAATTCCGTGGGGAGGACCTTTCAGGGAGTGTTCATAGCTACAGTCCTGTCAGTGTGCGCGCATTCGGAGAGTGACTGGGTGGTAAAGGTGCTCTCCTGCTGTTAAAGCCCCATGCGCCATGCTTTTTTCACATTGGTTGTGATAAGGGTGGAGCTCTGTTGGAGACAAGAAAAAGCCTCTGAAGTGGAATATTTATTTTGGGGTGTGTATGTGTGTGTGTGCGCGCGCGCGCGTGTGCGCATGCGTGCGTGCGTGTGCGTGTGTGTGTGTGTGTGTGTGCGCGCGTGCGTGTATGCACATGTGGATGCATTCACAGGTACAAATGGATGTCAATGTGTGTGTGGAGGCCAGAGATCAATTTCAGCCTTTCTCAGTCACTCTCTGCCTTACTTTATGATTTATATTTTATGTGTATGAGTGTTTGTCTACATGTATGTGTACCATGCACATGTCTGATGCCTGGAGAAGCTAGAACAGGGTGTGGGTCCCCTAAAACTGAATTTACAGACTGTTGTGAGTCACATGTGAGTGATGGGAACCAAACCTGGGTCCTCTGCAAGAGCAGAAAGGACTCTTATACCCTACTTTTTTTTTTTTGAGAGAGTCTCATTCAACCTCATTCTCACTAATTTGCTAGACTGGGTGGCCAGGAAGTTTCAGGTTCCATCTGTGTGTCTCCCCAGGTGTGCCTGTCTTTTTCATGGGGACAGGGATGGACCTCAGTTCCCCATGTTTTGCATAAACAAGCATTTTGTCAACTGAGCTGCCTTCCCAGTGTTGATAGGTTTTTGTTTTGTTTGAGCCAGAATCTCACCATGTAGTCCAGGCTGATCTTGAATCTACCTGGATCTATCTGCCTCTGCCTCCATCACTACCTCCTGGTGCTGGGATTACCAAACATGTGCCAGTGTACCTAGCTTGAACTGAAAAACATTCCGAAGGTAGTTTCAGATAGAACACAGGAGAAAGTGGGGGAGGTTGGAGGTCTAGACCCCAGACACCAGGCAGGTCTGTGCTGCTAGATCCCTTCTGTCCTCTGCTGCTTCTTCTAGCCCCCCTGCCCTAACAGCCTGCGCTCATCACCAAGAGGAAGGGACTTGTTTCTTCCAGAGAGCTCTACCAATTTGGGCTGAATATCGAATGGGGTCTTTTCTGTTGTGGGTCCTCTGCTCAGGGAAGCAGCGTCTCCTTCCTGGTGACCTCCTGTGACTCTCAGGACATGCATTTGTCATGGCACTGACAACCTGGAACTTAGTCTGGAGTTTCTGTCTCTGGGGCTGAGAGACAGCAGACAGATTTGCTGTCACCTGGGTCAGTTCTTGTGCCTCATGCCTGTCACCCCTGCTGGCACAAGATCCATTTAATGCCTGGGCCCCATGTTGTGACCTTCAGGTACAGCTTGCCTTCCTGAGGCCACCTCTCCAGGTTCTTTCCATCAGTAATCTTCATTCTGGTCAACTGACTATACTGAACAGATTCATCGTATTTCCTCACTGCTTCTAGAGAGCAAGTGTATAAGCTAAAAATCATCTAGAATCGTTTTGAATAATTAGTTCTACACACCCAGCTTGGTGTCGGCTCATCAAGTTAAGGCTCTGCTGGATGGAAAGCATGCCTGTGTGCTTCTGTCTGTCAGAGGCTTGGTGGACGGGGAGGGGGGTCTTTGTTTTTCTTTTTTTCTCCTTTGTTTCCTTTTTTAAGATTTATTTATTTATGAGTGCTCTATCTTCATGTACACCTATATGCCAGAAGAGGGCACCAGATCTCATTATAGATGATTGTGAGCCACACGTGGTTTCTGGGAATTGAACTCAGGCCCTCTGGAAAAGCAGTCAGTGCTCTTAACTGCTGAGCCATCTCTCCAGCCCGTTTGTTTGCTTTTCAAGACAGGGTTTTTCTGTGTAACAGCCCTGGCTGCTCTGGAACTCACTCTGTAGACCAGGCTGACTCTGCACTCCCAGAGATCCACCTGCCTCTGCCTCCTGACTGCTGGGATTAAAGACGTGCGCTACCACCACCCAGTTTGGATCACTGATCTTAACTGGGACTTGATATTATGTAATTGTCTGTTTTCTGTTGCTGTATACTCCTGGTAAAGTGCATCTTAAGAGAGTCTCAAGACAGAAAGAGCTTGTGCCTCACCCACAGGCTATAGAAGCAGGGCCAATACACTCAGGAGTACCCACAGCATCTTTCTCCTTCCTGCTTCTCCTTTAGGTGTTTGGACTCGGAAATATGTAGACATATTTTGCTTTTTGAAATTTATGCACCTACAATCCAGTTGAGTGTTTCATTCATGAGTGTGCAGAAAGTGCACACAATTCTGTGCTTTTATCTTCCTCTCAGTAGATGTATGTATGTCCTTCCGCAATCTCCATGGCTTTCTCTCAAAGGGAGTCCATGGCTAGCTAGCCTCAGAGTAGCCTGCTCCTACGTGCCAAGGCAGGGCACAGCGGAGCCTGCACCTGCCATGTAGGTGCAGTGGGTAGAGCGTGGGTGCTGGCCACTGAGCCCACTTGTGTTTCCTTTCAGGGCTCTGTTTACCTATGAAGGCAACAGCAATGACATCCGTGTGGCTGGCACAGGCGGTGAGTATGAACCCACACAGGCTCTCAGCACCAGAAGAGAAGAGAGTGAGATACACAACAGGGAGAGGTTGTGGCTAGCCCTGGACCACCTCAGCTGACATTTAAGCCATCACAAGAGCAGAAAGGGAATTCTGGCACACAGGCGTCTCCTTTCTCCAGCTCAGCTACAGTGACCCTTCCTCCAGTTGATTTTTCGCAGACCTTTTACTGAGTTAGCTCCAGACTACTCCTGATCTGAATATGGACCGGCATCGGGTAGGACCATGGCCAGAGTCAGCCATGACACACTAATGCGTTTCACGTTTGCTAATGAAGACATTCTTTGGCTGTCCTTGGCTGGGCTGTCTTAAGAAGCAGCCCTTGTCCAGAGCACTACAGATTGAGGATGCCAGTCTTCAAGCTGGTGTAGGTAAAGGCCCACATATATGTTCTCTGACTCTGTCCTGCCCTGGTCTTGGGCAACTACATGCAAGGGTGTGACCCTCCTTAGGGAGAGCCAGTGTGGCTGTAGGTGATTGTGAGGACCTTGCTTTGGTATTTCAAAGAAATACTGGCTCTTGGCCACCACTGGGAGAAACAGGCAAGTCAGCTGAGCCAGAAATGCCTGGGGTGTGAGACAGACCTCTCAGCTGAAATCCTTGGCTCTCCCAAGCTCGAGGCTAGCATGGCTATCCTTAGGGCCTGCCTGACCTCCCTGCTCCAAGTGAGTACCTGGAACATGCTCTCTGCTCAGGCAAATGAGAGTGTGTTTTTAGTTACTATTGTTGATGGAAAAGTCCCTTTCCACTGTGAGATGTTCTTGCTGATGCAGCCTCTCTTTAGAATCGCCACCAATTGGTGTCCGGGAGAATTGTTTAGGGCAGCTCATCGTCCCCAACCAAAACTGTGAGAGTTTTAACTAACTGTTTATCTTTGGGATGTCTGGTAGACACGTAGTCTGTGACAAGGGAGCATTAGTAGGCTCTTGTCCCAGGCCTTCCTTGGTAACATTGTTATAGAGCTCTTCCATTCAGAGATCTGGTGATGTGCAGGCACAGTAACGCACAGCTATAGCCCCAGCGCTCAGGAGACAGAAGCCAATGGGTTAAGCTGTGAGTTTGAGGCCAGCCTGGTCTACAGTTCCAGGACAGCCGGGCCTATAAAGAAACCTGTCTCAAAAACAAAAAAGAAAGAAGTAAAGTAAATATAGTAAAAATAGCCTTTTATTTCTGATTTCCTTCTCAATCTCAGAGAAGTGATTTTCAGAAACAAAAACGAACTATTGTGGGTTAAAAAAACTGGGAGGTGGTGGGGGCACCTGATATGCTTGCCAGAAACGCACTCCACTGAGTCCCACGAGCTCTGCTAAGTCAGCTGAGTGGGGTTGGGACCCAAGAATCGGGTTATTTTATGTTCATTTACTTGTTTGCTTACTATTTTGTGGAGCTGGAGATTGGCCCAGGACCTGATAGGTGCTAGCTGGGCACTCTGCCGCTGAGCTGCCCTGTTCATCCTCAGGAGTCTAGACCTGATAGGTGCTAGCCGGGCACTCTGCCGCTGAGCTGCCTGTTCATCCTCGGAGTCAGGACCTGATAGGTGCTAGCCAGGCACTCTGCCGCTGAGCTGCACGTTCATCCTTGGAGTCTGATTTTAAACTTGGGTCCCAGAAGGATTCTGAGGCAGGTGGAACGAGCACTGGTGGGCAGGGGTGCAGGCTGCCTCTGAGCCTTCCTGTAACTCTGCAGAGGGAGGCCTGGAGGAGCTGGTGGAGGAACTCAACAGTGGGAAGGTGATGTACGCCTTCTGCAGGGTGAAGGACCCCAACTCCGGCCTGCCCAAGTTTGTCCTCATCAACTGGGTATGTGGATTCATCGCTGATGTCATTGGAGCAGCCCCTCATCTCCTCTCCTTTGACTTAGCCTTGGGAACAGTGTTTTACTACACCACTCAGTAGGTCAACAGGACTGTTGGTTAAGAATGGGGGATGAGTAGAGTAAATCAACCGTCCATTCATTGTGAACCAAGGAATAAATGGCTTTGCTTGGGATTCACCCCTGAAGCCCAGAAGGATTCCTGTAGAATGGAGTAGAAATTATTACAAAAAAAAAATCCCCGCCCAAGATGGCTCTGATGGAAGAGAGGGCCTGCGGTTGTGTTCAGGAGCCTTGAAAGTATAGCGATCAGAACTCCAACAGCATAGGTCCCCCTAGTCAGGAACCAGGAATGTTTGAGAAATGCCCCCCACTTGAGAAGCCAGCAACCATGCTTCTCAGATTGCATCCTGAGCTCCTCGGAAAGTATGAAGACAATCTCATCTATGTGACTCATTCAGGAGAAGGGCTTTGTCTGGGAGGAGGGGAGGGAGTGCCTTTTAAGAGAGATAGGGAAACTGTTGGGTTCCTGGGAATTGTGGGCCAGGAAGTGGCTTTGGAGGAGGCCTGGGTCATGCTATCTGTGCTTGTGTTGCAGACAGGCGAGGGTGTGAATGATGTGCGGAAGGGAGCATGCGCCAACCACGTCAGCACCATGGCCAACTTCCTGAAGGTGAGGGCTAAGCCAAGCCCTGCAAAGGGCCTTGCAGGATCCAGTACTCTAGATTCCTGAATACAGGTAAACTGGAAGGGAGCTGGAAACAGGAGCAAGTCCATGGCTAATGTTTTGGCTGAGCAGCAGGATATGGGCAGAGCCACCTCTGCCTGGCTTCAGTAGGGCAAGATAAGGGCCACTCCAGGACTGACCCAACTGCTTTGCTGATCCTATGTCTGTGGTTTAGCAATGTTCAGCATGATGGCGCACGCCTTTAATCCCAGCACTCAGGAGGCTGAGGCCGGCAGATTCTTTGAATTTGAGGCCAGCTAGGGCTACCTAGTGAGACCTTGTCTCATAAAACTAAAANGGGGGGGAGGGGGAGAGGGGGGGAGAGAGAGAGAGAGAGAGAGAGAGAGAAGAAGATAAGCAGCAGCAGCAAGACTTTAGGGAAGAAGCTGCTGCCGCCCTGCCCATGTATCCCTCTGGTGCATCCCTTTGCTGCCCATTTGTAGGAGCATTCATGTCACTCATCCCAAGCTGTAACAGCTGTAGTGTCTTCCAATTTCAGAGACATTTCTATCACAATTAATTAATAATTTTGTTGTCAGCTGACTTTTTGCATTTGCTTCGTTCCTGGCAAGGAGACTTGAGACTGATTTCTGTTTCTGCCAGTATGTCTTTAGACATACCTTAGTTCTCTCATCTGGTCTGAAAGCTTTTAATTAAGTTTTCAAGTTTTTGCAGTGCTGAGAACAAATCCTGATTCTCACATGCTAGGCAAGGACTCTGCTTCCGAGTACTCGGTGAGCTTCCAATATAATAACCGCTAATGAGGTCTCAGGTCAGCTACTCAGGAAGGAGTCAGTTTTCGTTGAATAGATGGAAGGTGCCTGAGCATCTGTTGAACTGCAACAGGAACTTTGAAGCATTGACGGCTGGGGAAGAGCTGGCCCTTGGTGTCTCCTGACACTAGTCTTGTGTGCAGTGCTGGCCTTTGCTATATGGACAGATAGGAGTTTGGCCTGTTCTCTCCTAAGTTTGCAAAGCTTATATTTCAAGTGCTGCTTCTGCTCTAGGGAGCCCATGTGACCATCAATGCACGGGCTGAGGAGGACGTGGAGCCTGAGTGCATCATGGAGAAGGTTGCCAAGGCCTCTGGAGCTAACTACAGCTTCCATAGGGAAAGTGCCTGCTTCCAGGATACAGGGCCTCAGGCCCCAGTGGTGAGTGCTGCCCTGATATGGACCTTCCTCCATGCCTAAGAGCAGGGGACCAGAAGTGTAGTTTCCAGTGTCTGAGTAACAATTCCTTCTGCTTGGCATCTCTTGATAGTGATTCTATGCCCTGATGGGCACCAACCCAGGCTTTGCTATTGGAGAGCCAGCTTGGTGGCAGAGGCTCTTCAGCAACTGCCCACAGCTGTGATAGTTTAATAACCCAAGAGCTATAGTGTCAGTGTGACGTAGACGGTCCTGGCGGCTTTATTGCGGAGCCTGAAACCACACAGGCCTGTGGCTCTGGCATCATGTGGCGCTCATGGCTGCAAACCACTTATTAGTCATACAGGTGGGATCCATGGTGATTCTTCTGGATGTTGCCAGCAGTTAGCTGTCTAAAGAGCGGCCTACTTTAGAATTGCCAGGAGTCTAGAATAAAAATCCTCTCCTGTTCCCATCAGTGAGGACCAGTTGCCACCATAGACACACATTTACATGGACACACACCCTATGCTTTCAGGGTGCCATGTCCTTGCTGGGGTGGTCTCCCTGGGCTTTTTTTTTTTTGTTTTAAAGATGTATTTTGTCTTTATTTTATGTGTAGCCTGTCTGGATGTTTTGCCTGTATGTGAGTCTGTGCACTACATGTGTACGGTTCCTGCAGAGGCCAGAAAGGGGCAACAACAGATCCTTTGGAACTAGAGTTACAGACAGCTATCCCATGTGGGTGCTGGGAACCTGGTCCTCTGCAAGAGCAGTAAGTGCTCTTAGCCCCTGAGCCATCTTTCTAGACCTTGTTTTGTTTAGTTTTTGAAACAGGGCCTTGCTCTGTAGGCCAGGCTGGCCTTGAACTCAAGATCCTTCTGCCTTGGCCTCCTGAGTGCTGGGCTTACAGGTGTGCACTACCACACCCAGCTCCTAGACTTTTTTCTGAACATCTTGGTGTGTCTCCTTGTGAGTGGTAGTCCAGGCTCCTCTGAGCCTACCAGGTGCAGACCTAGAAGGTTTCACCTGCTCTCTAGAGCTGACAAATTCCCTTTACTCTGCGCCACTCATGCCTGACCATCCACTGTGTCTTTTCTAGGGCTCCGTGTACCAGAAAACCAATGCCATGTCTGAGATCAAGAGGGTTGGCAAAGACAGCTTCTGGGCCAAGGCTGAGGTGAGTGCTATAGTAGTAGGGACGGGCACACTGACAGACATGCTGCTGGGCGGTATCCCAGCTAGTTACACCGGAGGCACACGTGAGTTAGGTCACAGTGCATGATGGGCTGCAGTGTCCCTTCTTTGACATGGCCCTTTGAGGGACCCAGTCCCTGGCAGGGGCTGAAGCCTAGGGGGCTGCACATGGCTGAGTGCGCAGCTCCCTCTGTAGAAGGAAGAGGAGAACCGCAGACTGGAGGAGAAGCGAAGGGCTGAGGAGGAGCGGCAGCGGCTGGAGGAGGAGCGGCGTGAGCGAGAGCTGCAGGAGGCTGCCCGCCGTGAGCAGCGCTACCAGGAACAGCACAGATCATCTGGAACCCCAAGGTTAGCCCACCATGCACTGGGAAAGTGGTTATGGCTGTCCCCAAATGCTCACCTGTTCTGGGGCAGTAACACTGAGGGAACAGCATGAGGAGCTGCTGGCGAGCCTCAGCTCTCCTAATATCGGCCCTTCCAGCAGGACATGTGAGCAGGAGCAAGAAGTGGTTTCAAGGAGCAGACAGGAATGGGTGAGTTTCAGGCATCTCTTCAACAGACCTAGGGATTTGCTAGTTTGGCTCTGTCTTAGCCACTTGGTGAAATGCTTGTTCTCGGATTGAGGCTTAGCCCAGACCTCTGCAGTCAACCTGAGGCGCATCTGTGCACACAGAGAACCAGTGGGGGAAACCAGGACAGAAGCTTTGGGCATGGCTCGAAGCTGCATCTTGGGAGAGACCCTGTCATCTCCTCGTCTTCCTAGTCCCCATTCTAACTCATCCTACACACACTTAACACAGCGTTGAGGGCCTGCTTTCTGAGGTAGGGCAGTCAGGTGAGAAGCCTTTGGGTTCTCAGTCACCGCTGGGGTCAAAGCATGCTTCTGTGCTTCTCCCAGGAGTCTGCTGGGCAGCAGGCCCCACACGCACGAGAGATTTTCAAGCAGAAGGAGAGGGCTATGTCCACCACCTCTCTCTCCAGCTCTCAGCCAGGTGAGACCTCCTCTGGGCCTGGCAACAAAACAGGGTGGACCGAGGGGAAGCCTAGAGTCCATGCAGGGGCCTCCAGGGCATGTTTTAAAGGGTGACAAAAGAATGAGGAGAGCCACCAGAATCCAGGTGACCCTTTTGTCCTGCATTTCTACTGCCCACAGATTCAGCACACAGCCTGGGGTCTTTACCTATGTTAGCAGGGGCCCTACTTCAGATACACTAGGCAGGTCTGTAGAGTGCAGGTGTGTTATAGCTGAAGTAATGACTTGATGTTTTCTGGGTTGTTCAGGTAAGCTGAGGAGCCCCTTCCTGCAGAAGCAGCTCACTCAGCCAGAAGCCTCCTGTGGCAGAGAGCCAACTCCCACCGTCTCAAGGCCCGGTGCAGGCAAGACCCTTGTAACCTTGTATAGCGTGGGGGGAAATGATGATTGAGAGGGGGACTTTTGTAGAAAGAAGGTCATATCCTGCCGTGTCCTTTGCTGTAGGTGTCTGTGAGGAACCAGCACCTAGCAGTCTGTCTTCAGTCCAGATGGAAGAAGAACCCACATATGAAGAAGCCCCAGAGCAGGACGCTCTCTACGAGGAACCGCCACTGGTGGGTTAGACATAGGTCTGAGTTTTCTGTGGCATGTTTTAAGGTACTAGGTTTGTATTGTTGTTTCTGTTTGTTTTTATTTTATGAGTGTTTGACCTGCATATGTATGTGTTTGTGGTACGTGTGGAGGCCAGAAGAAAGCATCAGATGCCCCTGGAACAGGAATTACAGTTGTGAGCTGCTGCGTGGGTTCTGAGAACCAAACTTGGATCCTCTGCAAGTGCAGCAAATGCTCTTAACTACTGAACCATCTCTTCAGTCCCTTTACTGTATTTTGAAGACAGGATCTCACTGTGTCGTCTTCAACTGGAGATCCTGTTGACCCGGCCTTCCTGAGTGTGGGGATTGCCACCATTACAGCTTAGTTTTGTTTTGGTTTGTGGCATGGATGATAGAATCCAAGGCCTTGAGCATGGTAGGCAAGCAGCCTACCAGTGAGTCTACTCATTCTCCTTGGAACCGTGCTGTACTGTAGGTCAGCGCCTTGTATGCCAGTGCCCCTGTGTGGTTGATGATAGATGCCAAGAGCTCCTTTGTGTGCTACCTTTGAGATGAGAGCTGTGCTGCAAGTGTACCAGGCAGCGACAGCCCTTTGCCCTATGGGGCCCTCTCGTACTTGATGCCCTTGCCCCAGATCCCAGTCTAGTCTGAGCCTTGGGTAAAGGCTGAGACTGGGGTAATGCCATCTTTCTCAATTCCAACAGGTACAGCAGCAAGGGGCTGACTCCGTACACATTGACAACTACATGCAGGGCCAGGGCCTCAGTGGGCAGGGGCTGTGTGCCCGGGCCTTGTATGACTACCAGGCAGGTAAGATTCCCCTAGCTAACTGTCACGGGTCACAAATCCTGAGATTAGGGAACAAGAATGTATACAGGGGCTTTCTGGGGGTTAGCTCCAGAGGGTATCTGAAAGAGAAGATATGGGATGGAAGGCCCTCTGGAGTGGAAATGCCCACAGCCTCCAGTTAGCTGCCTACCATCCACCCCCCACCGGCAGACCCCATAGCCATCCTTACCGTAGACCCAGGCCTGAGGGAGAAGTGAGGCCTGGGTGTCGGCTCCCAGGCTTCAGGGTTGGGGCACTGGGGAACAACCATTTAAAGGGGTGATCTGTAGGACACTCTGCCTTGAGCGGTGGCCAGTGCAGGTACAGGCACATTGGTGCCGCCAAACTGGATGGCACTGGGCTCCCTGGGGACAGGTGAGGGGTGTGGCAAGGCACCAAAATGCCATCCTCGGCTTCCCTTCCTGCAGCTGACGACACAGAGATCTCCTTTGACCCTGAGAACCTAATCACGGGCATTGAGGTGATTGATGAAGGCTGGTGGCGTGGCTATGGGCCTGACGGCCACTTTGGCATGTTTCCTGCCAACTACGTGGAGCTCATAGAGTGAGGCCGAGGCCTGTCTTCCTTCTCTACCCGAAGAGGAGGCCTGAGAGTTAATGTTTGACACTCTTCCAGGAATGGAACTTCAGTGAGGACAAGGCTCCCTCTACCTTGAGTGCTGTCCCCCGAGATGTAGCTGTATCCCACTGTTCCCCCAAATGCTTACCACAGCCTCCAGGACCTCCTACCGGACTTACACTTGACCCCAGTGGGAAAGGTGTATTGATCCAAGCTTAACCTGTGGCCCGCTTCTGGGTGACCTCTGCCCAAGGACAGCAGCACTGAGAAGTTGGGGTCGGAGCAGGGACATCTTGGGGCCACATTCTGCATCTGCCTTTCTTTCTCTGTGTGGCTTCTCAGGGGTGGTAGCTGCAGCTGTTTCCTCGGGAATCATGAACTTAAGTCTTGACCAAAGTCAGAGTAGAACATGACGGTTTTGACAGCAGGGAGTTTTTCTTACTAGGGGCTTCCCTACCTCACTCCCTCTCTGTCCCCGTGCCTGTGTTGTGGGAAGAAAAGATGGGACGACCAAGCTCCCATCTCTGAGAATGTGAAAAATCAGACATGATATGTATCTTGTGGTTCACTCATGTCTGCTGGCTCCACCCATCTGTGTCTGATAAACAATCTAAGACCTGCAGTGAGGCCCACAGCTCATCTGCCCCACGTGGAAGAAACCCCAGCCTGGGGTCTCTATCTGCATCATACATAAGTGTACACGTGTGTTTACACATATGTGCCCCCAGACAGACTGGCTGTTTAGCCTCCTATAGGAAGTACAAATGAACCTGGCATGGTGGTGTGGCTGGCCTTTAATGTGGCATAGGAGGCAGCGGCAGGTGGATCTCCATGAATTCAAGGCCATAAGGTCAGCCTGCTCTTTTTCAGTTCCTGGACAGCCAGAGCTACATAGAGATTCAGTCTCAAAAAGAGGAGTTGGAGTATATAAATAAGCTCTAACTCATGTCGGAGCCTTCCAGCATCTCCATTCTAGGAGAGGCCACGGCTGCACAGTTCCCTCCAGGAGCCTCTGCAACATGGCCCAACACTCATCTGCCTGAGATAGTGGGTGAACATACTTGACCCCAGACTTGGCCACTGGTAGCCTGGAGCAGAAGTGCCCAGGGAAACCACTGACCTCATGCTGTAGTCAAGCCTACTTCCTCCCCATCTTCTGCCTGTCCTTTAGGACAGCAGGCCATGGAGGCCCTATGAGCTAAAACTGTTGCAGGCTTAGTTGGATAGACTTATCCTGCCTGGGAGGTACATTTGGCATGCCAGTTAAGAGGTCACAGAGATAGCAGAAAGCAACCCTGAAGGAAACTGGTCAAGAGTCACACTTCCTATTTCTCATGGAGAAGCCCAGGGCACATTGCTTTTCTCCTTAATGTAACCAAGTGACTCCAGAGCTGCTGGGTCACTGCAGGGGATTGGTCACACACACAGGGTGTGCATAGTCCTGATTTAGCCCCTGATAGCCAGAGATGGGTACTGGACTTCTCCCCCATCAATGTTGGGTTACGGATAGCTACAACCCTGGACCCAGGAGTCCTCATGACTGAGTTGAGCTTGGCAGACCAAGCCTGGCCATGCTAAACTTGGCACTGTGCTGAAGGAACTTTATTGCCCACGTACACCCTCACTTGGCCTTGCCCTGGGCAGCAACAGCTTCCATGGCCTTCCGAACTGTCTCTTCATCTCCCAGGAACCTCATTGGCTTGGTAGGCTTCAGTGCCTGGTCCAGCTCATACACGATGGGGATTCCCGTGGGCAGGTTCAGGTCCATGATGGCCTGATCTGACATCCCTGGAGCAGAGGAACAGTGTTCTTAGTGCCTTCCACTCAATTCATACAGCATGGCCTTGGTACTAGAATGCTGCCAGTTAACCCATCCATGAGTGCAAGGCCACAGAAATGTGGCTAAAGGTCAAGGCGGACCTGCTTACAGAAATAGCCCAGCAGCAAGACAAGAACATCCACCATCAATAACTGTAACCTGAGTGGTGCCATGCATGCTCTCAGCCCAGGGTGAACTGGCCAAACTAAAGAGGGTTGGGACGAGTCATTTGGTTTCTAGAGGTTCTAAATTCTGAGCAGGGAAGGAACAGGAAACTTGACCCTGCCTGCTCCAGCAGCCCCTGCCTGGAATAGCTTTTCAACCTTTGCTGTTGCCATCACCCCATCCCTACCATGCAGGGGGGCCCGGGAGTGTTCCCTGGAGCACTCCCCATGTACCTCTGTCCCAGAACCTAGTCCAGGGAGGAGGGGTAGAGGTGTCCCCCTCATGCTGCACATCTGTTCATTAGTACACCCACTAGCTGGAGAAATGGGTCATACCCCACTCCTTTCTTAGGATCCCAGCAAACCTAAAGGTTGTCCAGAATCTAATAGACTTACAGTGTAGTGTCTAAGACCCAGTTGGGACCATAATTGGTGACTTCCCTATGCCCACATGGCCCCCGAGGCCAGTCCGTCAACCCTTGCTCTTGAGTAGGAGTCACTCTGCAAGCCTAAGATGGTTAAATAACCATAGCTCTGCACTCAGACCGCTTTTTGCCTAAAGAAGCTGTGGGGATGGAGACAGTGGTTCAGCTTTGTGCAGGTGGGTGGGCTGTTCATTGTAGCCAACATCTGAGGCCAAAGGACCTCAAGTTCAAGGCCTTGGGTTCAGTGAGACTATCTTAAGGGGGTGGGGGGGAAGCAGGCAGCACTAGAAGAGATGCCAAGAGTTCTGTAGCAACTCAAGTGGCTTGTTCAAGCTTTAGTAACAAGCCAGCATTGGGGCAGAATCCCATCCTTGTCCCCTATGGGTGCCTTAAGCCTACTCTCTAATTAACACCTGTGGGGTGGGGTGGCTCAACTGTGCTGTGTAGACTAAACTTACCACCTTCGTCACAGTAGCCCAGCGTATGCTGGTGATAGAACAACATAAAAGCATTTCTCAACTCTTAACCTCAGTCTGCTTTTGAAACCCTTACATATGTAAAATATCTGAAACACGTCAGGGCTGTCACTAGTTCCTGTCTCCCATCTTTCCTGAGGGTGAGCCTCACCTTCCAGATGCTTCACAATGCCGCGCAGGCTGTTTCCATGGGCAGCAATAAGCACTCTCTTGCCAGCCTTAATCTTGGGTGCTATCTCATCGTTCCAGAAGGGCAGGGCCCGGGCAATGGTGTCCTTGAGGCTCTCACAGGTAGGCAGCTCCCCAGACTTCAAGTCTGCATAACGCCGGTCCTGGGGATGGACATAAGGACACTTGTGTTTGCTCCCTGGGTGGCCCTCCCATGCAGGCCCCCAGCCTTCCAGCTTCCCAGCACCTGGCCCACCTTGCTGATGGAAGTGTAGTAGGGGTGTTTCTCGTCCATGGGGGGTGGCGGGGTGTCAAAGGAACGCCTCCAGATCTTCACCTGCTCCTCCCCGTGCTTTGCAGCCGTCTCAGCCTTATTGAGGCCTGTGAGGCCCCCATAGTGCCTCTCATTGAGGCGCCAGCTACGTACCACAGGCAGCCACATTTGGTCCGTACCATCCAGGATGGTCCAAAGGGTGCGAATAGCTCGCTTCAGCACCGATGTGTAGCAGATGTCAAACTCCATTTTGGCATCTTTGATGGCAATGGCCCCCCGCTTGGCCTCCTCAGCCCCCTTCTCACTCAGTTCTGCATCAAACCAGCCACAGAAACGGTTCTCTTGGTTCCATGAGCTCTCACCATGGCGAACCATTACTAGGCGGTGCGTGGCCATGGTGGCAGGGGACATGGGAGTTCCAGGTGACAGCTACTTGCTTAGCTCCTTCAGCTTTATAACAGTTTTCCCAGCCCCCACACCAGCCCCAACTGCCAATCAGCATTCCAGGAGGTGCAGGCAGAGGCAGGCAACCAGTAGTAGAACTGGGGGTGGGGTGTAGTTCAAAGACTTAAAAATAGCCCACACTCTGCCTGGGCTCAGATGACAAGTCCATAACCAGCTGGCCCCTGAGGCCAAGCTGGGTGGGGCTGGGTGAAGGGTAGAAGTCAAGCCTGGGGCTGTTCTCCATGGAAATAATGTTCTTTGACATTCTGGGGCTTTCAGGGTCTCCACCAGCCCATTCCTGCTCAGGCAGAAACAAAACTATTCCAGGCCTACTGCTGATGTTTAAGATAGGGCTTAACAAAGTGGCCCAAGCTGCAGTCCTCCTGCCTCAGCCTCTTAACACAATAAGATGAGCTCAGGCCTGTCTCAGGAACGAATCTTGCCTAGTGTTAAAGTAAGCCTGAGTATGTGTGTATAGGTCACCACCTGAAGAGGTCGGTGCATACATTAATACGTGTGTCTTCAGCAGATGCCTGTGTGTGTATAGGTCACCACCCGAAGAGGTCGGCGTGTATATTAATATGTGTGTCTGCAGCAGATGACTGCTTCCTGCCCAGGTGCCTGTCTCAGCACACATGCATTGCCTGTGTTAGTGTATTGCAGGCACTTGTTGCCAGGAGAATCCCCTCCACCACACACACACACACACACACCCCTATACTCAGAGAATTACTTTGGCTGGAGGCCTTCCTCGGGCTCCTGATCATCTATCTCCCTGGCAGGGCCCTCTTCTGCCGTCAACAGGCAGCCATGCTAGGGGGGCCCTTTGGTAGACAGAGGAGCAGGAAAAGTCATGGCAGAAACAGAGCAGGTACAAACCATGGTTTTTGGGAGGTCCAGCCTTGTGGAGGACAGCACCAGACAGAAGCATGGGCTGAGAACCCCTCTTGGTTTGGTTTCCAGATCAAAGGAAAAGGACTCTCCTCTCTGGGTTCTCTTGTGGAGTCTGAGCTGTCATCCACGCCAGGCTTACCCTTCCAAGCTGAGAACAACCTGGTAAAGAAAATAGAATTCATGGCACCTACAAGCCCACACCTTCTAGGGACAGCCCTGTACCAAGTTACAGGGGTTAGTTATAGGGTATGTCCACCTCTTCTAGTGGCAGGCACCCAGGGATAAGCTGACAGGGGAATGCGTAGCATGGAGTCTGGAATGTCTACATTTGAGCTTGGAGGACACAGTCCCCACCTGGACCCCTCCCCCATCTGGAAACAAGAACAGATGGGTGGTAGGAGCCTAGGCCTTACGTGCAGGGGACCCTCCATACTGGTCCCAGCCCACACAGAAGGCCCTGTGGACCAAAGCTGACCCAAGAATCCTGACAGGCAGAGGTAGAACTTGTGCAGATCTCAGGCGATTGCAGGTGGAACCCCATCCCTCCTCCTGACACCTCACTCGAGTCTCACTTTTTGTCTCTGCTAACCCAAGACTGTTCTCTCTGTCCTGGCCACATTAGGAAACCCACTGAACTGGGACTGTGGCCCTGAAGGGCAGCAATGATACCACGGCTTGCCAAGTCTACTGTGATGAGCGCTGGGTGCTAGGAAGGAAGGGGTGTGATAGGAGAGGGAGGAGGGGAGGAAGGATTGCTTTGAGGGGCCTAAGGAAGAAGCAGCTCTCAGATAAATCCAAAGGACTCAGCTGTGAGCCCTATGGGGAAGGGATGCTAGGCTGAGGTGCCAATAAAAACCAGAAAACTCTAGGGGCCTGGAGAGAAGGCTCAGCAATTAAGAGTGCTTCCAGAGGACCCAGGTTCAATCTCCAACACCCACTTCACAGTTCACAACTACCTGTAGCTTCATCTCCAGAGGCTCCCACAGGTCTGGTCTCAGTGGGTAGCTGGTAGCTGCGCTAATGTGCACATTCCCCCCCCACAGACACACAATTAAAAATAATGCAAATAAACTTAAGAACATTTTAGAACCAGGTGTGGTTGTACACACCTTTAATCCTTGAGCAGGTAAGGCTGGTCAGCCAAGACTAGATGAAGGAGTGGCAGGGTCATTTGTTTTCCTTTCTTCAAAACAGGGCCTCGCTATGTAGCCCTGGTTGTCCTGAAATTTGCTCTGTAGACCAGGCTGGCCTCGAACTCACAGGTCTGCCTGCCTCTGCCTCCCAGGTGCTGGGATTAAAGGTGTGAGTCACCCGGCATCATTTAAAGAATAAAACACATGGGTTTTTTCAATCTTTGAGATAATTACCAGGCTGGTTTTAAAATACAGGTTTTACACAGTCCCCTGCTTCCTGAGTAGCTGAGACTACAGGGGTGCACCCACACTGGGTTTAAGACTAGAGTGGACAAAGGTGTGTAAAATGTATGCTCTAAACACTTAAAATGGCCCTGCAGGATGGCTTAGCAGGGAAAGGCTATGCTAACAAGCCTGCTGATCAGAGTCTGAGCCTCAAAATCCACATAGAAGAACAGAAATGACTTCCACAAATTGGCCTTTGGTCGCCACATGTATGTTGCAGTTAGTGTGTGTGTACATACGTGCAGAGATGAACACACATACAAAATAAATGTGAATTGGAAAAAATACTATAAAATTGGGCTGGAGAGATGGCTCAGCTGTTGCAAGCATTTGCTGTTCTTACAGGGGACCCAGGATTGGCTAATAAAGAATACCCACATGGTGGCTCACAACCACCCATAACTCCAGTTCCAGGAAATCTGATGCCCTCTTCTGAGCTCTGTAGGCACCAGGCATGCATGTGGTACACATACATAAACAAGCAAAACACTCATACACATAAATCTAAAAGCAAAAACTATAAAACATTATTAGTAGAAACTAAAGTATATCTTAATAGCCCCATGTTTATGGATTAGGTATGGTGATACATGCCTTTAATACCAGTAGTTAGAGGACAGAGGCAGGTAGATGTCTTTGGGTTTGAGGCCAGCCTGGTTTACAGGGCGAATTTCAGGACAACCAGGGCTACACAGTGAGAGCCTATCTCAAAAATAAAAATATTTATTGTTAAAGTTGGTAATTTTCTGCAAATGACCTAGACCTTCAATGCAGACTCTTATTAGAAGTCCTAGCTGGCTGCTTGTCTTAAACTGGGGTCTTAGAATGGCTACTCCCAAAACAATTTGAACAAAAACTTGGAGGATTTATTCTTCCCAGTTTCTAAGTATTTATACAGAACTCCAGTAACAGAGACAGTGTAGTTTTGTAAGATAAACAGAGGTCCTGGAACAGTGCTGAGTCCAGGAAGCCTCCCTTCACGCTGTGGTTAAGTGGTTTGACAAGTATGCCCAAAGAATCCAATGGACAAAGAATAATCTCTTTAACCAATAGTTTGTGGACAACTGGACAGCCACATGAAAGTCACTAAAGGCAGACCCCTGCCTCAAACCTGCCTATACATTTCCTCAAACCATATTAATAATCTAAGTATGAGAGTGAAAACGAGGTATGGGGAGATAGCTCAGTTAGTAAAATGCTGCTTCACAAGCCTGAGGACCCAAGTCTGATCCCCCAAAACCCATAGGAAAAGGCAGAGCATAATGGTGCCCACTTGTAATCCCAGTACCGGGGACTAGAGACAAGAGGATCCCATGGGCTCCCTGGCCAGCCATTCTACCCTAAGCAGCAAGCCTCAGATCCCAGTGAGAGATCCCGACTCAGAAAACATGATGGCAGTACAGGAGATGGCCCAGTGGTTAAGGACACTGGCTGTTCTTCCAGAGAACCTGGGTTCAGTTCACAGACATCTGTCACTACGGTCTTAGGGTATCTGACACTCTACTCTGACCTCTGAGAGCAGATGCTCTTCTGTGCTCATCTCACTTTCTTCCCTCCCTTACACACTGCAGGGTGCTCTGCTCACACTTTCCCTCCCTTACACACTGCAGGGTCCTCTGCTCTCACTTTCCCTCCCTTACACACTGCAGGGTCCTCTGCTCACATTTTCCCTCCCTTACACACTGCAGGGTCCTCTGCTCACACTTTCCCTCCCTTACA
>LOJH01015233.1:4166-14275 GCA_001685095.1 Ellobius talpinus | reverse complement strand
ACCTTTGGAAGAGCAAGCAATGCTCTTAACCGCTGAGCCATCTCTCCAGCCCCTTTCCTTCCCTTTTTTGAAAGGGTTTTGTCTGTGTAGCCCCGGACAACCTGAGCCTCACAGGCAACTGAGCATGATTTTCAACCTCTGGTTTCCTGAGTGCTGGCTCACAGGTGAGCACCATCACATTTGGTTTTATGCAGTCCGGGAGATTAAACCTAGGGCTTCACGACTACTAGGCAAGCACTTGTAAACTAAGCTACAGACTCAGCACGTAATTTTTTTTGTTTTATTTTCTGAGATAGGTCTTATTATGTAGAGTAAGCTGGCTTTAACCTCAGAGATATGCCGTCTCCCTTCCAAGGGCTAGGATTAAAAATGTGTGCCACCATGCACAGTTGGCATTTTCTTTCTGAACAGACCAAAATTAAACAGAACAAGAAGATCATTAAAGTAATAGTAAGAATCTTAGACACAGTGACACACACCTTTAATCCCAATACCGAAGAGACAGAGGAAGGTGGATTCCTGGGAGTTGGTGGCCATCCTGGTCTACATTGCAAGGTCCTGTCTCAAAAAAAAAGGAACACATCCCAAACCTCTGTATAATGCATATATTTGTTTGTTTAACTTAAGGTAGGGTCTGGATACACAGCTCAGACTTGACTCAAACTTGCAATCCTACTGCCTTCTGGGTCCTAGATCACAGGCATATACCACCTTGCCTGCCTGCCAACAGATAAAACTTTTTACCAGACAAATAATAAGCATTTTAATATTCGGGGAACAATAACAAAGTATTTCATCCCAGGGGTTTCAGCATTCTGTTGAACCTTTAAGGCATAATCAACCAAATTAGGTTAGGTTATAAATTTGTCAGTTGGCCACTTTGCGCTCTATCTACACACATAAGTTGGAAATAATCTTCTAAAAAGTGATTATGATTCATAATGAATCCCATTCAACTTTCATGGATTCACAGTCGTAATACCATAAAATGGAAGTGATACACAGAGGTTAGAAACAGAACCTCAGGTTCCCACACGAGAACTGTGAACGGCATGAACTCAACAGCAGAGAGTTCTGGTAAGGCAGCATGGCTGGGACCACCTCTAAAGCTGTTCCTTTCTTTCAAAGTCACCGAAAAAGATACAAAATGGGCTGTTGGGGTGCACGCCCTTAATCCCAGCAGAGATCCGAAGCTAGCCTGGTCTAGAGGGAGTTACAGGACAGGGTCCAAAACTACAAAGAAGCCCTGTCTCAAAAAAAAAAGTAAATAAAACCCACATAGTTTCACTTAATCAGGTTGCTCACGCTGGCCTGGACCTTGAAACTTCACATCTTGGCCCCCAAAGAGGCTGAGACTGTCAGCATCCTGGAAATACTGTTTGCTTTGTGTTTTTGCTGGAGCGCAGAGGACAGCACAGATGCTCCTCAGGCACCAGCCAACTTTTCCCTTAATTTAAAAAATTAATTTATTTTTGTGTATATTTCCACACAAATGTGGAAGTCAGAGAACTCTGTGGATTTGACTTTTTCCTTTGACCTCTATTATACGAGACTGTGGAACAAGTGATTAAACCACTGAGCCATCTTGTATCTGTCTATCTTTTTTCCTTCTTCTGGAGACAGGGCTGTCTGTGGCCTGGAACTTCCCAAGTATGCTGGCCACCATGGGAGGCCGGGAGTCCTCCTGCCCCGAATCCCAACCTTGGGACTGATTACAAATGCCACCACATCTGGCATTTTCTTTGTTGTTTTATATGGGTGCTGGAGAATTAGAGCCAGGTCTTCATGCTTCCAAGCAGGCACTTTACCAGCTATCGAGCTTCTTCCTCAGCCCAATGATGCCATCAAATAAGAAAACCTAACGTTTTGTTTATTGCAGGTTTACTAGAGAAGAATTACCTCCACTCGATCTGCAACCCACTCAAAGTTTTTCTTTACCATCTGGAGTCCTTCTGGAGTTACTTCCTTGAGGTCCCGGTAAGACTAGAAAGTAAGATACAAAGTTAGATAATCTTATCTTGCTATCTTAAAATACTTGCTTAAGTAGAGCTTATGACAAGTTCGCAAAATGAGATGTCTGAAAATGCACCCTGCTGTACAAATGTTTTTACAATAAAAAAATATCTGCAACAAAGTTAACTTTTGCTTTTCATTTAAGGTCAAATGCTTTTATTAGCAATTACAAGTAACTGACTTAAGCCCTTGAGACTTGCTATGTATGTAGTCCCAGATTTGTTACTTAGTCTTGATACTATGAAGATACTTATTAGATAAACAAGGACAGTTGCTCCTTTACTGTTTAAGAATCAAAAGATGACAAATAATACAAAAACCTGCTTTTGTACGTTAAAAGTATTCCTTACTACCACAGGAGAGTTCCATCTACTTTTACTTTTTGGTACTTGTGTGTGCTAAGCACCTGCCCTGCCATTGTGCTGTATCTCCAGCAGAGAGAAATGATTTTTGAATATATCAGACTTACCAATATATCAGACTAATATCCCCTTTCCCTCACCACTGCCACAGCTTGATCTTACAAAGCACTACATACCTGTTTGTCTTTCTGCTGTCTCCGATCTCCCGATGGCCAGAGTCTCCAAGAATCATTATCAATAACATCAGCAAGAACAATCTCTTTGGTGGTTACATCAACACCAAATTCAATCTAGAAGCAGCACATTACCAAGGAAATGATTTGAAAAAAAGCACACACTACTAAAGCCATTTCTTATTTACAACCTTCGTTTTTAAGCCTTATTTTATCAGTACCTTCATATCAACCAGCGTGCAGTTCTGGGGCAGCCAGGCTTTCTCCAGTATTTCAAAAATAGCTTGTGTAGCATGACTCATGATGTCCACTTCAGTCTGGCCTATAGCCAGTCCAGCAAAACAAAACTGTGCAGCAATGAGTTGCTCCTCAGACCACTGTGGATCATTATTGGCATCATCCTGAGAATAAGGCAAAGCAGTACAAAGTTCATTTCAATCTTAGAATTTCCAAAAAGAAAAAAATAAAGTTCTCTTTTTCCTGGAATGTGTTCCTAAGAATTGAAATTTTCACCAGACAGTGGTGGCGCACATCTTTACTTCCAGCACTCGGGAGGCAGAGGCAGGGGAATCTTTGTGAATTTGAGGTCAGCCTGATCTACAAAATGAGTTCCAGGACAGGCAGGGCTACACAGAGAAACCCTGTCAGGAAAAACAACAACAAAAAGAATTGATATTTTCAATATAACCTTCTCTCAGAACATCCTAAGATTCAACTTTGTCTATTTGAAATTTTTTTTTATTTGTGTGTTATGCTACATGTATGGAGATGAGAGCAAATTCTGCTGCTCTGTAAGAGTAGTTAAGTGCTGAGCCACCATTCAGGCCCAAATTTGACTACTTTTTTACACACACACACACACACACACTTTTTCGTTTTAGGTCTATGTGTGTTTTGCCTGTACATAATATGCCATTTGTATACTATGGTGCCTATAGAGGCCAGAAGAGGAAGCTAGATCCCCTGGAATTGGAGTTACAGGCATATGTGAACCACCATGAACCTTGAGCCCTTGAGCCAGTGCTCCTAACTGCTAATCCATCTCTCCAGCCCCTAATTTGTTTACTTTTAATAGCTCTTTTAGGTCATTTAGATAAGATACTTATTCTAGGTAACGAAATACTTAAACCAAATTTGTCCTTTCTCTGTAAAGCCATATTTATGTGATGAATGTTCTGTCTGTATATATGTGTATCACGTATATCTACTTTGGATACAATGCCAATTTTCCTTTTTAAGAAATTAATAAAATGTTCATAATATGATTAAAATTATAAAACTCCAAGTACTCGGGAGGCGGATGCAGACAGATCTCTGAGTTTGAGTCCAGCCTGGTCGAGAGTTGAGTTCCAGGATAGCCAGGCAGGGATACACAGAGAAACGTGTCTCAAAAATCAACAAAACAAAAATCTAAACATCTAGGGACAGTGTCTCATTACATAGCCCAGACTGGCCTTGAACTAGTAGTTTTTCTATGCCCCTTCTTTCCTTTAAATTTCATTTCTCAGTAAGTATGGGTATTTTCCCTGCATGTATACCAGAAGAGACCATCAGATTCCCTGGGACTGGAGTTAAAAAGTTGTAAGCCATAAATGAGTACTGGGATCAAATTTGGGTCCTCTGGAAGAACAGTCAGTACCCTTGACTGCTGAGTCACCTCTTCAGCCCCTGCCTTCATTCTTTAAATACTGGGCAGGAATACAGGTGTGTACCACCAGGACCACCAAGCATCCAAATTTTTTCTTGCTGTGGGACAATAGTTTTACCCTGTAAAGACTTGTTTCTTGTATTTGTTTAATAAAATGCTGATTGGCCAGTAGCCAGACAGGAAGTATAGGTGGGGCAATGAGAACAGGAGAATTCTGGGAAGAGGAAAGATTCAGTCTGCATTTGTCATCCAGACAAAGAGTGAGCAAGATGTGACTGCCTTGCTGAAAAAGGTACCAAGCAACGTGGCTAACAGAGGCAAGAATTAGGAGCTAATATAAGTTATAAGAGTTAATTTAAGTCACAAAAGCAATCACCTTGAAGAACATCTCCACTTTTGGTGGGTAAAACTTATACCCCTCTTTTACACCAGGGTTCCTTTTGAGAAAAGATCCAGTTGCTATTCTTCGGCACACCCATTCAATTGGAATCATTTCACATTGGGGTGCAATGAAAGCAGTCTCCCCACATTTCTTGGTGAAAGCAGTCTTGATACCTACATATTAATGATAAAAGAGTAAAAAAAAAATCAATAAATTTTTTCTATAAAGGTTAATAAGACCTAAAGAATAAAGTTCTCATTCTTTTATTTTCTTTCCTCTTTCAATTTATTCTGATACGTGTACACTGCAGGGCCAGCTCCCTCTTTACATGGTTTCTGGGGGACAGAACTCAGACAAGTTAGGCTTGCACTGGCTTAAAAAAACAAAACAAAACAACAACAAAAAACCCACAAAAACCTCTATCAAACATAAAGTTCACCATGGGATTAGAGATGGCTCAGAGGTTAAGTGGTTATTGCTATCCTAGAGGACCAGAGTTTGGTCCCTAGCACCCAAGACTGGAGGTTCACAATCCCTTTTAACTCCAATTCCAGGGATCCAATGTTTCTGACCTTTTATGGCACCTGCACTCAAATGCACATTCCCACATGTACTATACTTTGTGTCTTAACAAATAAAGCTTGCCTAAAGATCAGAGTGCAGAGCTAAACCACTAGGGGCCAGGCAGTGGTGGCTTATGCTTTTAATCCTAGCACTAGGGAGGTGGAGAGAGAAATATAAAGTGGGAGGAGACAGGAGCTCACTGCAGTCTGGAGATGCAGTCAGAGAAGGCAATCTGAGGACAGGATTGCCCCTTGGTCTGAGCATCGGTAGAGGTAAAAGGTCTCTTTAGTGAATGGCCACTCTGCTTCTCTGATCTCTCAGCTTTCATCCCCTAATATCTGACTCTGGGTTTTTATTAAGAACAATTTGAATTCGTGCTACACCCATACACAGATATACATAATTAAAAATAAGATCATAAAAAGGCTAACAAAATAAAATGTTTTCTACTAGTTATCAAAATAGCAGACAGTTTCATTTCAATATCCCACAGCAAGCCATACAGTAGACCTAAAGACCCACATTTAGCATGTTTTACCCTCCAGCTATGAGGCTTATTTTAAATAAGACACCCTTGTCTCTCCCCTCTTTACTACTGATTATCTAACTTTGTAGAAGGCACATAAATCATCCAAGGGGTGTTAAATTACCTCTAAAGCTAAATGGAGTACAGAAGTCTCATGTTCTATAGTCCAGTATTGTGATTCACTCCTACATTCTGAAGATACCTTTTCTTTTAATGTTTAAAGAATCCTTGAAATAGCATCTATCATATGTGCTCTTCCATTTTCTTGTGACTGTAACTGAAAAGCTAAGCCAACAGCTGTTTGGAATGGGAACTGTGATTCAGGAAACTAACGACCTCTCTGAGGTCATTAAATGTAGGGCTGGAAAGGTGAATCTGCAGTTCAGAGCACTTTTTGCTCTTGCAGAGCTGGGTGTGGTTCCTAGCATCCACAAGGCAGTTCACAACCACCTCCAATATAGTTCCAAGGGACCGGAAGCCCTCTTCAGATACCAGAGGGCTCATGCATGCATGTGGCACCCCCCTACCGCCAGCTTCAACACATACACATAAACTTGGAAAACAAAGCCTCATGATCCAATAAATAATAAAAAATCCTAACTCTCCTCCTTCACTTCAGTATTCTGTATACTGGAAGAAAAATAGTTTTTCAAGGTGGACCTCGTAACTAAGTTCAGTCCAGTCACTTAGAACACAAGGATAGGAAGGCACAGCTGCTACTTTCAAATACTTCTCAGCATTTACAAGCAGAAGCAGGACTTAAAAGTCTGTATTGTCTCCAACAGGCAGAACAAAGAGCAACTGTGCAGCACTCCAGGGAGTCAATTCAGGTTATTACTTAGGGCTGCTAACACCAGGAAGGCTTCCAGTATAGTTAAATTCCCTAAGGCTAAGATGGCCTTGCAGAAGAAAATTACACTGGTGATTCACAGTACTGAAGACTAGAGGAAATTGTTAGTTTCTTTCTCTTAAAGTCTTTTTTCTTTGTGGGAGGTGGGTTTGAACAGTTGGTGGAACTGTTTGGGATTAGGTGTGGCCTTGTTGGAGGAGTTTGGCTTTGATGTTTCAAACCCCAAGTAATTCCCAGTTAGCTCTCTCTGCCTCCTATGTGTGGTGTAAGCTCTCAGCCATTGCTCCAGTGCCCTGCCTGCCTGCCACGACCCGGCCACGACTGTCATGGACTCTACTCTCTGGAACTGTACACCCCAAATTAAATACTTTCTTTTATAAGTTGCCTCAGTCATGGTAACAGAAAAGTCACTAAGACTGTGGGCAATATTGGAGATTATATAACTGAGCTATCCCCAGCCTAACATTTCTTTGAACCTAAAGACCATTACCTCCAAACCAGTTAACTGTTAGAGTGAACTTTAAAAACTCTTGCCTTGATTTTACTATATGCAACTTACGTAAAATACACAGGTAATTATAACATGTTCTTGACCCAAATAATTTCTCCCCATGAAAACGACCAATATGAAAGACACAAAGGGAGCACTCACCGGCATCCTGTAACAGCTGAAAAATACAGCTGGTGATCTTATTGGAGATTGCAGCTTTGCCTTCCAGGTGGTTCTTTCTGGCTGCATTTCCCGCTGTAATCTGGTCCTTGGACTGCAGGAGGACTCTTCCTGGACTATCTAACAATTCATAGACTTCTTTTGTCTTACCCTCATAGAGTTTTCTCCCAATGTTCAGTACTGTGGAAATAAAATAGAATTATATCAGATTCAGGAAGATTTCCTAAATATCAAAGAATCAGCTAAAAAGTTGAATCACGCACGGCATGGACAGTGATTAATATAAAAAAATTTATAAAAACCATTTGCATAAACCTTATACTTTTCAATGTAATTTTCTCATGTATCATCACATAATTTTGTTAGTGTACTTATGTTAACTACAGATTAGAAAACAAAAGCTCACAAAGTTGAGGTTACACATTTAGTATATGCAGAACTATAAATAATCCCAAATCTTCTGAATCAACATCGTGCTTTCTCTATCAGCTTGTCTCTGAACTAAAACAACTAAATTAGTGTAACCATAGTAGTTGTTGTGATTTACAAAAAGCAGCCCAGGAGAGAAAGAGGCTGTGTGACAGTGCTCAGGTGGAGGGGCTTTATATTGGGAGAAAGTGAATGGGAAGGGGGGGCAGGGGAGACTGGCCTCTGGGTACAGGAGTGGCAGAAGAGAAGAGTCAGAGACAGACAGACAAAGAGATGGAAGGTGGGCAGAGTCCTTTTAAAGGGGAAGGTAATGAATGTGCACAGGAGGTGTGCTCTTAGTGGCTACAACTGGGGACATACACCCCAAGGTCAGGCCAGTACAGATACCTGAATACTAGCAGTAGTATTTTTGTATACACAACTACAATACATTATTTAAATTAATTTACAGGATAAAAATGCTTTATTTTTCTTGACTTTTCATAACAAGTTAAATGGGAAAATTCAGAATAATTTCTTGATTTCAATTTTTTTAAATTAATTTCTAAGAGGCTCCTTCACTCATCTGAAAAATCTAGTAGGTGGTGGAGGTAGTGACAGCGGAGCTGGCATAACATTTAAAAGGTCTGGGCTGAAAGTCTAGTGCCTGTCGGGGGCCAGCCTCGACCAAATAAATACCTTTCTCCAGAGTGGAGGTGTGGAAATTAAGAAATGTACTGAAAATTCGCCTGTGTTCAATTTTCCAACAGCTTAATATACCCCTAACCCCAAAAGGTAGGAGTAAAACAACAAAAGACAGCATTTACATACAAACTGAAAATCACGGGCTGCATTCTTCACGCTCACAACCTAGACAAACCACTCCTTGGGTGGAATCCCAAGTTACTTCCAGAAAGGGAACTGGAACTTAGTTGGATCCTTAGACTTTTGTTTGTTTTAGGCAGGACCAACCAACTACTCCCCATTCCAGGAGCCAGCACAAGGTCCAGCAGCTAGCCATACCTGTTGACAATAGCCTTGAAAGAGTGGAACTCTTTTAGATTTATAACTAGGTGGGACCTTTGAGTAACCTTGACTGAACTAGAAATGAGTCCCAGATTCTTTGGGCCTCCCCAGTACCAAACGAAAAACAAATCCCAAACCAAAAGACATTTTTATGAGGTTCCATTCTGAAGCTGGCCCCACCAGACTCCTAGGCTAGACTTGGAGACAAAGGCAGGCTTTCCTCTATTTACACTTGGATTAGTTAGCCCTCAGGAAAGAAGTACTTCAAGTCTTTGCCGCCAGTCAGTACCCTCTCCACTGTGGAAGTAGGAAAGTACCAGGAAATGAATATAAAAGCATTTTCTTTTTCCCTGAGACAGTCCACAGTCCTGGCTAGGCTGGGATGCTCTTTGTAGACAGACCAGGCTAACCTTGAACTCAGAGGTTCCTCTGCCTGTGCTTCTCCCTGAGACTGAAGATGTGCACAGCCAGACAGGCAGAGCACCAGACTCCACACTGGAATGATTTAGATGAAAACAACAAGTAACCAAAGTTTAAAGGTACAGGGAATTACTTCTCATGTTTCCACAACACATTTATCCTCAGTACTTTTCCAGGGTATTCGTGTGCCAGGATGATGGACATAATAGCAAATGAAATCTAGTTTCTGCTCTCAAGGGACGTGAGTATTGAAAGAAACTGTCAACAAATAAGCAACCATAATAAAAATAATACAAAGTAGAGACTATGGGATCCCATATTCACAGCAGGACCACCTTACTTGCATCAGAGAAGCCTAGAACAAAGTAAAAGCTGCATGGAGGCCTGAAAAGTGATCAGAACATCACACGGGATAATTAAAAGTGGCAAGACCAAGCAGCAAGTGTGCAGCAGGTCAGCAGGCTGAGCACTTAGTGCCCCGGTCGCATGCACACTGGTAGTGGTCAGAGCAGCAGGAAATAAAGTGGAAGAGCTAGTGGGGAGGCCAGCCAGAGATACACAGTGAGACCCTGTATCTCTGGATATCAGGGAACAAACAAAAATAAACCAAAGAAGAGTTGATTAGGTCACACCAGCAGCTGGCACAGGAAAACAATTAAGTGTCCAAGAAGGAAATCAATGGCCTAGCGTTGGGTCAGAGTTCTTAAAAATGGATGCAGGAGGCAAACCCTTGTGGGATTAAATTTTTCTTGAAATGGACTGCAGGGGGAGACATGGCCACAACCATGTGAGCTGATCTTTGGACTGTACCAAACTATGTTCCTGAGACACTAGTTTTACAACTTGTTACTCATTTAATGGTTWTTCTGTCTCTTTAAGAGACAAGCCATGCCCACTCCCTCCCCCATCCGCTGAGGCAGGCTGATCTTCTTCAGCTTCCAGCATGACCTCGCTCTCTTTTCCATCTGCCTCTCTCCCCACTTCTCCGCTTCCCCCTTCTCTGTCTCTTTCTTCTCTTCTCTTCTCTCTCTGCCCCCTTCTCCCTTCCCCCTCCATAACCCCCTGAA
>LOJH01015232.1:7116-23579 GCA_001685095.1 Ellobius talpinus | reverse complement strand
TGTAATTCTTGTTTGATACCTGTTTTGTTATATGTAATTTTACTATGTTAAAGTAAAAAACTTTCTTTTTTATTTGAACATAAAAGGGTAAATGGTGTGGGAAACTGCCTTGGCCTGTTGATAGGGCAAAAGTTAGGTAGTCAGGGAACACTGGACTGAATGCTGGGAGAAGGAAGGTGGAGAGGGAGCCACTATGTAGCCCTGCTGGAGACAGACACCAGAACTTTAGCTGGTAAGCCACAGCCATGTGGCAATATACAGATTAATAGAAATGGGTTAAATTTAGATGTAAGAGTTATCCAATAAGAAGCTAGAGCAAGCAGTGGGTCAAGCAGTGATTTAATTAATATTGTATCTGTGTGATTATTTTGGGCCTAAGCTAGTCGGGCAGCAGGGAACCAACCAGCAGTTCTCTCCTCCCCACTACACAAGTCTCTTTGGTTTTCTCTTGTTTTGCACATTATTTCTCTTCCCTTGGTATTTGCAGAGTTGAGAGTCTTATTTTGAAATCTAAATTGGCATTAAAACTTGGTTACCAGTGGATAGCAAGGAAGCTCAAATCTGTCTTTTGTATTTTTCTACAGATTGTCTTGAAGACTGTGTTTTCCTCTAATATACACTGTCTTGTATATCACAGGAAGTACACCATTCTGGAATATGAGTTTTAACTTCAAACACATATTATTTTATAGAAAATTTCAAAAGGAGATCATTTCTAGATTTAAGAGACAGAGGACCAGGACACTGACTGCTAGACAGTGTGTTCTCGCCATGGCAAGGAAACTAAACCCATGAAATTTCAGCAGTATGGTTGCATAACCAAGACCTGTATAATGACATCAGTTGCCATGAAATGGAGATGAGGAAAATTTAAGAAAAACTCAATCCTAGATGAAGAACTCCAGTCAGTCAATAGATTCTGAGAGTAAGAATTTAAGAGCCAGAGCCCTGGACACACCTGCCGCTAGATAGCATCTCCTAGACAAGACCGGGAAAATACACTCATGAAATCCCAATAGTATGGCAACACTAACTGACCTGCCTGTGTGAACTGGAAAAATTCCTCAAGGCTCCACTTCTAGATGAAGAGTTAGAGGGGGTCAATGGCTGCCGAGAGAGGAGGAAGCAGTGTTCCCCAGGAACGAGCCCCTCCATGATTTGCCCATTCCACGTAATCAGCAGACATACACATGCACATATACCCACATGTGTATTGTGCATATACATAGAACAGTAATGAAGAAGAGATCATGAATTTGGGAGGGACAGGTGGGTCGCAGCAGGAGTTGGGGAGGAGGGGGTGGTGGTAATGCAGCTGCTGAGTTCATGGATGATGTTCTCAAAACATTTCTTTTAAGAAATGCAGACATTAAAAATATATTGGAAGTGATTTTTTTTAACAACTGCAAAAGAACAGTTTGCATTAGGGTCTAAATATACAGACATTGGTTGGGAATGAGTAGATAATAACTAGCATTTAGAGCAGACAAAGCCAAGATAGGATAATTTATGGAGGACTTTCTAGAAAAGCTTTAACTATTTTTACAAATAAAGCATTCAAAAAGAAGCTAAAAATTATACTATATTGTGACAGATGAATTTTGATGAGGACAATAATAAAATAGGCAAAAGGGCAGAGCATTTAACCCAGCAAGAATGCTTGCCTTGCATGCACATGGCCCTGAGATTGGTCTCCAACACTGAAAAACCAGTCACAAATGTCACACAGGTTGGATAAAAACAGAGTAAACTTCACTGTGAAATCCTTTCTGTCATGCCAACAAGTTGATTTTCAAGTACCGTCTGCTCTTAATTTGGCAGAGAAGAACCTATTTCATGCCTTTAATATAATTTCCCTAGGTAACAAAAAGTTCCCGATACTGAAAAAACATAGATTTACTAATGTTTATAAATCATTTCTTTTTTTATGATTGACTTTTGCAATATTTGGTGTCCCTGATATTTGCTGTCATTTAACCCTGAACTACTTTTTATTTTACTTTGAAAGTTAATACAAGTCCTTTTTGGGGTGACATTATAAAACCACAAAGTTTGTACTGCCCTTGGGCGTCAGTGATATTTCCTTAGTTCCAAGTAATGGATGGCTACATCCCTATAAAGTAAGTGTACAGAAACAGTGGTTGCTGGGAATTCCTGCTGAACATACCTGATACCACTCATTCAAATCATCAAGAGCCCATTCCTGCCTTTCCCTCATATTTTCCCATATGCCCTGTGATAAGGTACACACATGTCATTAATTGTGTTTTTTGAAAAGAACATTGGAAGCCCAGCTTGCAAAATTCTGACTCATCTTCTACAAAAACTTGTAGAAATATTCCATTAATCTGCAGACTGGAGAAAAAGCATTGGGGTATAAAGGAAATTGGTTGTTTTTAGTTTTTTAATTTTGTTCACATATTTTGAGATAGGCCAACATACAATACATATTTTCAAAGACAAATGCAATTAGTTTCATATTTGACAGGATTAACAAGTCACTTTCTCTCTTTCAGCCTTAACTTTGCAATTTCAATTAATCCTTAAGATAGTTTGTGGTGATATTTTGTTTGCACTACAACAAATAAATCTTGCCTGAAGACCAGAATGTGGAGCAATCCACTAGTTATCCATAGAAGCCAGGAATTGAAAGCACACACCTTTAATCCCAGCACTGGGGAGGCAGAAGCAGAAGGCTCTGAGTTCAAGGCCACCCTGGGCTACACTCAGTTAATCCAGTCTCAAAGAGAAACAGAGACAGGTGGCAGTGGTTCACACCTTTCACCCCAGTACTTGGGAAATACACACCTTTAATCCAGCACTAGGGAGGTAGAGACAGGAAGGGATAATATGGCTGGGCAGAGAAAAGAATCTAAGGAAGGAGAGAGGTCCTCAAGGCATTCAGTCTGAGGAGTTGTAGAGACAGAATACCCCATTCACTCTGAAGATTTCGTAGAGGTGAGAAATAGTGTCTGGCTGCTCTGCTTCTCTGATCTTTCAACTTTTACCCCCTAATATATGACTCGAGGTTTTTGTTATTAAGACCAATTAGAAATTGTGCTACAATAGTTATGTAGAGGTAATTTACTCTTCTGATTTCTGAGAGAAATCTGGTGACCTTCTAACCTCACAAAGACTAAATTCAATGCCCTGCTGTTCTATGTGATAAAAATCACAGGGAACAAATCTAAGCTTGCCAACAGAAAGGTTAGCAATAAAGCTTTCATTTGATTGTGTTCCTAGTGCACGAAAGATGCAGCCACATCACTGTAGTGCTATTTTGTTTATAATCTAATAAACTGAGCTTGTCTGAAGATCAGAGTGCAGAGTTAAGCCACTAGTTAACAATAGAGACCAGGCACTGGTGGTATATACCTTTAATCCCAGCACTTGGGAGAAAGAGGCAGACAGATTTCTGGCAGTTCAAGGCTACCCCGAGCTACACAAGATTGAATCTGTCTAAAAGAGAAAGAGATCTTACACAAAGTTGATCCCAGCACTTGGGACCACATGCCTTTAATTCCAGTACTAGGAGGTTGAAACAGGAATGATATGGCTAGGCAGAGAGAGGAATATAAGGCAAGAGGAGACAGGAGCTCAGATGCAGCCTAAGGATTCAGTCCGAGGTTTCATAGAGACAGCATGAAGTCTGAGGATTCATAGAGATGGATGCATTCTGAGGTTTTGTAGAGACTGTAGCAATCTGAGGATTCAGTCTCAGATGCAGTCGGAGGTTTTATAGAGGATTTTTAGAGACAGAATCATCCCTTTAGGCTGAGCATTGGTAGAGGTAAGAACTCTCCAGTAGTTGGCTGTTCTGCTTCTCTTTTAGGCAGATTAAATCATGTGTAGCCAAGGGTAGCCTTGAACTCACAAAGATCCATATGCCTCTGTCTCCTGAGTACTGGGATTAACAGTATGTTCTACCACTGCCTGGCCTCTATAGCTAACTAGTGGCTTAGCTCTTCACTCTGATCTCCAGAAAAGCTTTGTTATATCACAAACAAAATGTCATTACACATCATATCTACATGCTGTTACAGAGTTCATTCAGGATCCAAGGAGAGGAGTAGATGATGTATGAACATCATCTTGTGACTGCCAGATACACAAAGGTCAAAAGATTCCTTTGATTTAAAGAATCCACAGAAACCAGCCTTGATTTATCCTTCAAATTAAATTTGGAAATTTATCTTTGTTTACCACATCTTATCAAAATTGTCATAAAAGGAGAAATGTGACTTTTCATGGAGATTCTTGGCCATCAAAGAGTCTCTATAACTGTCCTTACAACAGTAAAAATATGAGTCATTAGAGGCTAGATATAAAACCAGATCTCACAAAGAGAGATTATCTTGCTTGTCTGTGCACATTCCCATAATCTAACCTCATTATAAGAAAGTGAAGAGACCAAAGAGCTACGTCTGCATTTGGATTTTTCACTTGAAGTTAACAAATAAATATCAAGTATCAAATCAAATGGGTTTCAGAAACAGAAGAAACAATTAGGTAAAACTACATGAGAGAAAATATACAAGAAATTAATTAATCGTGTTAATCATGTCTAATCATTATAGACTCTGAGACTGACAAACAATTGAATGGGGAATTTTCTTTCAAATGCAAATACTTATATGATAATAAATTAAGCACTAAGTCAGCTTTAGAGGTTGGTTTAGATATTGCTGTTGTCCAGTTTTGGCTGATATGTAAGTATTGTGTATGCCCCATTTAGAAAAATGCTGTTTGCCCATCTGCTCATAGGTTGAATGTGATTAAAGGATACTTAATTTGACTGTTTAAAAGTCAAATACTTTGCAAGCTGCAAACACATGACAAAACCAGTCTAGGTTGCCAAATTCAGAAATACATTGAGAGATTAATGATGCAACCACCATTAATTCCTCTTCAAACCTGCATTATCATAAAGCAAACATCACAAGTTTCCTGATTAGACTAGCATGCCTTCTTTGTCCAAATGTTTTGCAATTGAGTTATAATTTACACAATTTACTTTGATTTGGATCATCTGCTACTAAGCTGTGTTGAGGGCTTTCATTTCCTAAATGTGCAGTCTTGAAGCACAAACATGTGATGTCTTGTGCTTTAAATGTGAGATTGGAAAACAGCCTGGGAATGAGCCAAACAAGTTGATGTTCTTCTTGAACCCCCTTAACAAGGTCTACTTAGTAAGAAAACAGTGCATTGGATTCAGCACGACTTTTAAGAAAAGAGATATTCTGTCTCCAAATTATCCATTTCCAAATATCTCCGAGGGTTGAGTACTTCATGCCATTAAAACCTGTTCACTTCAGAAATCAGGGGAGGTTCCTGGGGCTTTCTAAAATGAGAAAAAATCTGCCTGAAGTAGAAGATAATGTCACTTTAATTTAGGCAAAATCTTAAGGTGCTTTAAAGCATCAGAATGAGGTGTGTTTTCTTCTGAGCTTTCTTCCCTCTTTGCCACCATTACTATTCGTAATGCTGCCCTGGGCTCCAACTTCTCCCCTGTGACTCCTCCAAAGTGCCAATTTCTCTTTGGCTTCTCTTGGGCCTATAGTCTGTTTAGCATGGCCATATTAAAATATAGAGGCTGATATCCTATTTAATGTCTCTAAGAGTGTCTGACTCTCTAGACAGGGTATTTTTTTAACCTGAATAGATTTCTAGAACATTTCAGACAGCAAATGGCCAAAGGCAACCAAAGAAAGAAAGGTTTGGGAGGCTTGAGTCAGAAAGCATTTCCCAGTCCACCATTAGGGTTTGTTGTTATTACTGCTGCTCAGATTAGATTTTTCAACAGTTTTTTTTTCAGAATGAAATAGCAATTTTTGAATGTCAAAATCGTTTCGAACACTACAATCATTTCTTCTATCTTAGTATAGAGAAGCTGTCTGGAGGAGCATAGCTTATAAATTAGAGGAAAGATCATTTCATATAGTGCACAGATGAGAGAAGAAAGAGAATGCTGGTCTGTTTATTTCAAATTGATTCCAGCTTCCTGGAAATGCCCTTAACAGCAGAGACATCGACAATCCTTTTCTATTGTGTCTATATGATTTATTTATTGAGTCACTCTAGAAATTTTCCTGAAAAATGTCTAGAATAACTACAGTATTTGTGCCAAAGGGGCTAGAGAAGTTATTTTTCAAAATCACAATCACCAAGTTCCCATTTTTTTATAAGCTTGTCTTTGAATAGAGAACCCAGGCAGCCTGTCTGCTTTTTTATGTCTCCCTTGACAACCCTCTGGTCCCAACCCAAACTTCAGGCAGTTCTGGATGGCCTCCACTCTCCACTCAGATGTAGGGCTGTTGAGGGTCTGACTCATATTCATGGATCCCATTGTTCTTGGAGGAGGAGTACCAATAACAAATTCCCTTAACAATTAAGTAGTACAATTTTGGCATTCTATTTCCAATGAGACATATCATTTATGGACTCTGATCCCAACAAACAAATACCTTCAAGAAACAGAAAGCAGTAATAAGTCAAAGGGTAGTAGAAACATAGGAAGTGTAGACATTCTCCCAGTAACACTGTGGCATTGAGAAGACCCTTCCTTAGGCCTCTGACCCTCTATCCACCCTTTCTATAAGTCCTTCTAAAGAAAAGCCATGGCAAGGCTGCTTTCCCATCTTTGGAACTTCATTCTTCAATATCATGCTATCAGCATACAGTTCAATTTTAAAAGTGAGGCCTTCTCTTATTTTTGAAGGGAAATAGAAGAGGAGTGTATCTGGGGGAGGGGAGCAAAGGGGAGAGGAGGAAGACTGGGAGTTGTAGAGGTAAGGGAACTGCTGTTGGGAGGTAATATATGTAAAGAATTAAGGGAGAAAAGATGAGAATCTTGTGGTGCCCTTTCATTCATTGTCTCCTCATCCTCAGACAGTTCCCTTCTGATTTCAGGCAAGAATCACAGCCACACAGCTCCAATTAGCCATATGTGCCTTTCACAGGAGCAGTAGATTCTTTACTCGCTGCTGTATCCTTCACCAGACATTAATGGAAACGTTTCTGTTCTGTACACATGGATGAAGATGTAGACCAGGCCATCTTGTCTCCAAGGGAGAAAGCAGAAGGTTTCATTTAAACCTGTAGCTGTGGCCAACAGGCTCTGCTCAAGTGTTCATGGAGACTCTCATTGTCAATTCCTAACCAGTTAGTGTTCTCTTTGTCCCACCTGACAGTGCAATGCTCCTTCTAATCTGATAAAACTAGATTTGGAATCAGGGTGCTGCTTGCCTGGCTGTCACTGGTCATACTGATATCTGTGCTACAATGGTCTACTGGGTCTACTGCTTGATCCTGCTCCTGCTTGGATGTACAGTTCTATTGAGCAAAACCATAGCATGGAAGAATGAACACAGGAAGTGAAAACCCAGACTCGCTGGGTGGTGGTGGTGCACGCCTTTAATCCTAGCACTCAGGAGGCAGAGGCAGGTAGATAATCTATAAATTTGAGGCCAGCCTGGTCTACAAGAGCTCATTCCGGGACAGGCACCAAAGCTACACCGAGAAACCCTGTCTCAAAAAAAAAAAAGAAAAAGAAAGAAAGAAAAGGAAAAAGAAAAGAAAAGAAAACTCAGACTCCACAAGTAAGATAGAAGTACAAAAGACATCAGTAATTCCTGATCGTGTGGGCTAGCAGGCATTCTCAAGGTGAGGAAACTAGAAACAAGCATGAGAACACAGTCAAATCAAACACCACAGAAATGTTTCATTTGTCCCAAACTTAGTTCTTCTTCCACTAGAAGACAATCCTGAGGACAGTGTCCCCAAGTCTGAAGGTGCAGACCTGAACAAAGCTTGGAGATAAGTATGAAGTTGGAGACAGAGGTCTTTCTGGAGATGCAATGTCTTCCAACTTCTCCATACCACCTAAGCAAACTCATGCTAGCGGGGTGCCATCAAGATGGCTTATTCTAGTCTCTCTACTGCCCAGAATGACAACATTGGATAAAGTAGCAAAAATCATACTAAGAGACCAGATTGTCCTGGCAGAAGATAGGAGGGCAAGTGCCAGACATAGTTCATGTATCTTCTAGCCTATTACTTGTAAGGAATTAGGTTGGTACTATCAATAACCAGGCTAGCTCAAGAATAACAGTAATACTTTAATGGTTAAAGAGGGGAAGCTTACACTATAAGAGTGGGAGGTCCGACTTCCACTCGGTCGGGCAGGCACCTGGATCTCCCAGTTTTTCTTCCTGGGGTCCAGGTCGCCATACCCCAATTTGCTGTGATAGGTTGGCAGAGTTTCTCTATCATTTACTCAGTGTCTGGAAGTTTACTGGAAGTGAAATAGCACCTCCTAGACTGATTCTATTGTGATGAAGAGGAAGGACTGTGTCTTAGGGTTTCTTCTGCTGTGAAGAGACACCATGACCATGGCAACTCTTATTAAAAAAAATATTTAACTGGGCTGGTTCAGTTGCAGTTTCAGAGGTTCAGAAAGCCTACCCCCACAGTGACACACTTCCTCTATCAAGGCCACACGTATTTATTTCAACCAGTTCATGCCTCCAAATGGAGCTACTCCCTTTGAGGGCCATTTTCTTTCAAAGCACTACAAAAAGGGAGGAGACAAGGCTCGGGGCAAGGAAGGTTTTCATAAAGGAAACTGAAGCTTCACTTCAGAGGTTATATGTTCTGGCCTAACAAGAGCAATTGTTTACATTTATCTGTTGATTTGTTTACTTTGAGAATCTGGAAAAGGAATATGATGTGAGAATTTCAAAGAAGACCAAATGTCTTCCCTTTAGAAAAATTGAAAAATAAAATTTTCAAAGCATGGTCCTGTAAATTTAATATCCAAGATTGTTATCAAATTGATGGTGGGTGAGGATTTAAACAAAGCAAGAGTGTCAGGTGTCAGACCAAGGTAAAAAGGAGTAGATATTTCATATTTCAACCTAAATTTGTACGCTTTATTGAATTTCAATTATTTATTTTGCTTTGTGTTTATGACATTGGTGGACCAGGAAATGACTTTTAGCATGTCTAAATTTCAGGAAAGCAGTTTTCAAGGTTCACATACAATCTTTGGAAATAAGGTTAGTTTCTCATCATTGTGACAGAATAACGGAAGGAGAACTTACTAGAGGAGAATTAATGCTGACTCTGCTGCTTAGCTTTAACTATCAACTTGACATGGTCTAGAAACCACTGGGAAGAGAACCTCAACGGAGAAAGTATTAAGACAAGGCTGACCTGTGGGCATGCCTGTGGGGACTGTCTTGATTGTTAATTGATGTAGGAAGACAGTCCATTATAGTTGGTACCACTCTCTAGGCAGGAGGACCTGAAAAGGATATGGGAAGAGAAAGCTAGCTGAGAGCAAGCAAGCCAATAAGCAGGTGAGCATTTCTGTATTTCATTTCTTTCTGCTCTTAACAGTGAGTGTAATGTAACAGCTCTTTCAGGTTCTTGTCTGGGAATTTTCTGCTATGATGCACTACAGTCAGGAATTATGAGCTAAAACAAAACCTTTATCTTCTACATTGTTCTTGGTTGGGCATTCTATCCCAGCAACTGAAATGAAAGTAGACTAAACTCAGAGTCCACTATGGTAGGAAAGTCATGGCAGCAGAAGTAACTGTGGCTGGGATTTAGTACCTCCTTATACAAAATGAACAAGAAACAGAGAAAGGGAACTAAACATTCAGCTGGCTTTCTCCTTTTCTCCTCTCCAGTCAGCCTCTGGCCCCAGCCTGTGGTACAGCTCTACTACATTTGGGGCAAGTATATGCCTTTCACATAATCCTCCTAGGTACATTAAAGGTGTGCCTCACTAATCCCTAGGCATTTCTTAATCTAATCAATTTGACATTTCAGTGGGGAGTTATAGAAAGGTTGGCTGGTCTTGGGGCAACTAGATGGACAATATTGGCTATAAACTGAGAGAAGGGGCATAGAAAAGAAGCTTGGGAAACAGCACATGACTATTTTAAATTTGAGACACGTTTATGGAATATCCCTATAAAGATAGCCAAGAAGCAGTTTCCACTTTCTATGTGTGCTATTCTTGATTTCCTACGAGGATTTGAAGGCAAGACTCTCTTGCTGAAGACGCCATGCACTTTAGACACAAGACTTGGAAGAAACATACTGGCTATACCCAGAGGATTAGCTTTCATAATGCTAGAAGGTTATATATTCACACTACCAAAAGAGAAAAGTGAGCAATATTCCTACCAGCTATTACACCTACAAACCACAACAATGACCAGAATGACAAGACATTTCCAAAATGAAAAGTGGCAATTTCTGTATAGTCAGTAACCAGTAGCTGATGTGGACTTAAGGCCAGCTCAGTAGGAGGGAATTCATGTCTGGTGCTATAAACTTGCCCAGCTCCTCATGTCTAGTCAGGTGTGGAACCTGCTACTGGAGCTTGCCCAAACCAATATCATCTCTAGCTGTCTTTTCAATACTTATTCTTATACCCATAGATAAATGTAGCTCTTGACCCTCATCAAAGAAGATTCTTTTTATAGCATGTGTAGACAATTGCAGAAACCCACAATTGATCAAAATGCAGAGAACTCCTAACCATGGGGTGGTCACCTTACCTGATACATATATAACAACACCACTGCACCTCCAGCTCGGAGGCCATTAAAGACAATGGGGTGGAAAGACTAGAAGAGAGACAGAACCACATTTACTGTGCAATTCGATCATGTGTATATGACAAAGAAACTTTGCTCATGAACTCGAAACAATATGGTTTCCCAAACAACACCTGAAAAAGAAAAAAAAAACAGTGACAAGCCAACATGGAAGGAGAAAATCTCACAAAGGCCCACCCACAGATGAAGAGCTACAGTGAACTAATGTCTGCTGAAAATGGAAGAAATAGTCTTCCCCTCTAGTTGGCTTTCCAATACCATGATCTAAGAACACATATATATGAACGTCACTAAAAGGACTCAGTAGGTTTTATTTATATATTCTTTCATATATGTGTGTAAAAGTAATAATTAAAGAAAAAGAGACCATACAATGAGAAGAAGGGGTTGAAGAAAGAGAAGGAAATGATACAAATTTAGTACATACATGTGAAATTTAAATTAGTTGATTAATTAAAAAACTACATATAGCTGGAATAGAATAAAAATCATTACAAGAGTAGAGAGAAGATCTCAAATTTGACTGAGGTATTGAACATGTATTTGTTCACATAGCTCTTTACTTAGGTGTAAGATGCAAGGTGTGGCTCTAGGACTGAGGGCACCCTGGTGAAAACAGCACAGGTGTATCCCTCCATCCGTGTGCTCTTATTCTAATGGCATGTTAGATGTTCACTGCTTTCTAATTCTCCTTCTTGTTGCTCTGGTAAAACACTCTGACAAAAACAATTTAAGGAGAAAGGGCTTATTTTAATTCTGTTGAAGGTACAGTCCATCCACCAATGGTGGGAAATTAAGGCAGCACAGGCTTGAAGAACCTGGTGAAGTCACATCCACAATCAGATGGGGGCATGGTTCTGCTCAGCTCACTGTCTCCGCTCATGCTTTCCAGAATCCCAGCCAGTTAATAGTACCACCTACAATGGACAAGTCTTCCAGCCTCCACTAAAGCAATCAAGATAACCCCACACAGATAAGTCCAAAGGCCTCTTTTCCAGATGATTCTAGATTTATTTTGACAATTAATGCTAATCATAATTATTTTTCTCCCACCACTGCAGTTACACAATTATAACTATCTTATAATTATCTCCAGGCAAATTTTGCTTCTACTCCCAGATACACTGAGGATAACTATTTTTCTTTGTATAATAGGCAAAGGGATAGATGACAGAAATGGAAAAAAGAATACAGTAGAACAAACTATTTGAAAAATAATCAAGGTATAATTTTCTTCTTTCAAGAATTCATATCAATACAAGCTACTCCCCTGAGAAGTTGTGTCCTAAAGATAACATAAACATCAGCTTCGTGAACAGGTCTCTAAAGCGTGAGAAACTATAGAAAGGTATTGAAGCCAAGTAGAGACTGTTGCAAGGGTTTACAATGTAAAGAAGGCATCTTGAAGTCACTGAGCACACTGCCACCATCCTTGCAGCTTGCTTCCCCACACACTGCCACCATGCCTGCACACTGTCATAGCTGCAGCTCTGAAAGCTGACTCTCGCCATCTCTGGTGTGCTATTTCTGCTCCATGCTTCCAGATTAAGATGTGAACTCTCAGCTTACTGCTCCAGGAGCTATGGCTGCCTGCTGCCATTCTTCCCCTCCATAACGGTGACGGGCTTTTATCCTTCTGGATCCATAAGCCCAAATAAAGCCTTCCTTCTGCAAGTTGCCTTAGTCATGGTGTTTTACCACAGTAATAGAATAGGAAGTAGTTCAAACTGCAATACACGAGAATGGGATATTTCTGGGACAGATCTGTCCATACTGGTTTTTAGAGGATTTTTGGAAAGCTTCAGTGGTTGTACTAGAAAAGCAACTAAATTCTGTAGGAGCCTGGAAGGATCACTGAGAGCCCTGAAGATTGCAGAGGCTCACTCAGTGAACCTCAGAGAAGATCAATGGTGGTAGCTGGGCTAAAAACCAACCACTCCTATGACATTTTGACAACAAATGTGGCTGCTTTCTCCCATACCCTACAAATTTATCTGGGGCTATAATTATAAGCATCTGACTAACTTCTTTGGTGAAGTTTTCAGTACAGCCTAATATTGACTATGTTGTGTGGTCATTAGCAATCTCTGTTATGTAGGTCTACAATGGTACAGAAAGAAATACAAAGTATCTGGAGAGAAAAGGGACACCATAAGCTTAATGTCACAGTCAAGTCCTATACTAGGGGAGGGGGTTAAAGAGATTAGTGTCACTAGGGAGAGAATTAACCTGTATTTGAATAAACTATGTTCTTTGGGCAAGATCCTACCCACCAAGCTTCCAATTCACAGAAGAGAGCACAAGGCATTTTCTTCTCCAGGAAGATAACTGTGATCAAAAGCTGATGATTATGTGGTTCACAGGGCCAGGTCCATGTCAAACTGGATGGTCAGCCTGGCGTTATTGTGATGCTAGCTTTTGAGTTTAGAAAGATAAGGGATCATGGTATCTTTTCCATGAGAGGCCATTGAGTGAAGCTGTGGAAATGAAGCCTGGGTTGTGCTAGAGAACCCAAGATGTGAAAATGCCAGAACCATGAGATATCTGCCAAGGAGAACTGTAGGCAGGAAATGAAACAAGCCCAAGAGAAACACATGTTACAGGCAGCAAAGCTGGAGGACCAACTCCATAAGTCCTTTGACATTGGACATAGAACTAAATAACTTGGTGTTTGCTTTTTTAGCATAAGAATAAGTGAAAATAGATTAAGCCTTTAGAAATAAAGAAATTTCAAATAGTATCCTCAGAAAGGATATTTCACTTCAGTATCAGTACAATTTTTTAAATTATATACATACATAATATATATGAAATGCATGGACATACTTTATTTTCTAAAAATAAAAATTTGCTACCTGTTTGAATATAATTCTTCCTAGTTCAGAAATTTAACATTTCTTATTTCAGTTCAAAAAATAAAACAAATCCTAAAACTATTAGGCAGTTCTGACTGAACTAACACAAGTTTTCGTCAAAATGTTTCTTTGTTTTCCTTAAAAATGGTTTAGACTTTCTTAAACATATCTTAATGGCATCAGTTTTCAACAGTCTTCTGAAACTTACACAGAGCTTAAAAGCTTTCAAAGATTATAATTTAAATTGAAGTGTTAAAAAAGTAAAGATATCTTTATCAAACTCCCCACCTCAAGGTCCTGGTAATTCTGTGGAAGAGGAGCAAGCACTAGGTAATGCGTGAGGAAACAATGTCTTACAGATATAACAGGACTCACAAATCCACAGAGACCATGTCAGTATGAATAAGGGCTGCACAGCTTCAAGCAAGATGGGTCCCCGCTGAGGTTAGAGGGGTGAGTGTGGGGTCCCTGCACTGAGGTTGGAGGGGTGAGTGTGGGGTCCCCGCACTGAGGTTGAGGGTGAGTGTGGGGTCCCCGCACTGAGGTTGGGGGTGAGTGTGGGGTCCCCGCTGAGGTTAGAGGGGTGAGTGTGGGGTTCCCGCACTGAGGTTGGAGGGGTGAGTATGGGGTCCCCGCACTGAGGTTGGGGGATGAGTGGGGAGTCCCAGCACTGAGTTGAGAAATAAACATGGAATCCCACCCCAACGAAGAAGCTGTCTGCACCTGATACCTGCCAGCAAAGGGAAAATCTGTTTTCTCTAATAAAGTGTTACTTACTAGCTGTATTAAGCACACTAGGGGGCAGAGGGCAGGGCTCATATCTAGGGGAAGGTGAACAATGCAAAGCAAAATCCTCTTCTTTTTTTTTAAAAAAAGTGTGTACTCTATTTTTTTTGTTTGGGCACTTTTTGTATACTAGGTTTTTGTTTGCTGGCTTTGATTTTCATTTTTGTGGATTTTTGTTTGATTTTGTTTCTGTAAGACCATAAATTGGCTGGGAGGAAGGATGGGAAAGATTGAAGAGAAGGTGGGGGAGGATAAAACATAACCAAAATTTATTGTACAAAAAATTAATTAAAGGAAAAGGGAAATAGATGGCTCAAAAGTTAAGAACAACTGTTGCTCTTCAGAGGACTGACGTTGGGTGCCTGGCATCCATGTCAAGTGACTTACAACCACCTATAACTGCAGCTTCATGGGCTCTGATGCCCTCTTCTGACTTCTGCAAACACTTGTGCACACACATGCACAGGCACACACACATACATATTTAAACAAAGACTTCTGTTTACATATTAAACATTTTGACTTCATAAAATCTCATCTATGAAATGTATTTTAAATAAATAATGGATATGAGTACATATGTATATATATATATGTATATATATATATTTATGTGTGTATATATACATGTGCATATATATATATATGAATGCCAAAATCAAATCAAATATTTACTTACAGACTTTACAACCTAGTTTATCACCCTAAATGTGTGGGATTTCAGCTGTTTAACAAATGAAAAATGCCCATGTATATTTTGTAAAACTGCCCACATGTTCTTAAGCAAGCAATACAGCACCTATTTTTCTTCCCTTTCTGAATAGTGAAACCTTTGAGGTTGAAAAAACTCAGGAATATGAATAGCAGCAACAACATGAATGTGAAGACTTGCCTTTTGTGATTTTAATCATTGACTTGACATAACAAATAGGACTATATTCACAGCATATAAGGCACGGGGTTCCATCCACTCTGCTAGACAGCAGTGGATATTATATCAGCAGTATTTCCCACCTAACAGCTGCAACCAGGCTTTCTGATTGTTTAGCTTCCCCACTCCCTTCTCTTACAAACAACTATTGATGGTTCCAGCAAAGCTTGTGGATATTGGACAATTATAAATATCTTTTTCTCTATAATTAAGAAGGTAGGGGCAACAGACCCTGTGCTCTTCACTGGATAATGGCAGTGGCAAGACATGTGTGCCATAATTACCCTTGAAATGTAAAAGTACTTTAGAGATGGGCAAATACTTTATTGAACTTAACTGATGTCTGATTGAAGGTTATAATGTGTTCCAACTCAGGTGCGATGAACAGAAACCGCTTACTGAAAAATACATGAGAAACTCCTAAGAGGAATAAAAGCTCTAAGCCTGGTTATACATGGTCTTGGTATGTGGATTTCAAATTTTCATGGAATTTTTATGATAAAAAGTCCAGGATTTTAAATAATTATAGGACTTTGAAACTGGTTAACAAATATATTTAATATGTGTCTCCAGGAATATATGTGTGTATACATATACAAACATGCATTTGCTTGTTTCACATTGCTTCACCTTTTTGTGTGTCTCCAAGCCTCAACTCCAATAATACTATTTTTTTAAAAAAAAAATCCCTATAGTCACTTAAATTTGCCTATCTGGTAGTCTTCAGAATCATCAGAAATATTTAAAATTTAAGATACAAATGACATTTAAAAACAGCATGACCAGGAAGTGTAAGAGGTTCATCTACTCACAGACTCTGCTTCCCTTTGTGACCCTGTAAAAGTTCCTAATCTTTTTTAATCTTGGTTTTCTCCATTAGCAAACAGAATGATTGAGGTTATGTCCAAAATTTCCTTTAGCCATCATCCTGTGAAATAAGAAGTGCCAGCAAAAGCAGCAGCAGAATTCTCCACAATGCTGTCACTGTTCTTTATTCTTATAGCACATGGTTCTCAGCCTAATTTTGGGATCTTTTGATAAAGCTCTTCATGCTACGGTGACCCCCCAGCCATAAACTTATTTCATTGCTACTACATAACTGCATTTTTTTGCTAATGTTATGGACTGTAATGTAATGTCTGATATGCAGGATTTCTGATATGCATTTCCTTGGGGGTTCCCACCCACAAGCTGAGACAGCTTAAAGGAGAAAGTGTTTAGAATTCATTCATATTAGCTGACTAATTCTAGGCAAAC
>LOJH01015231.1:5147-23841 GCA_001685095.1 Ellobius talpinus | reverse complement strand
AAACACTTAGTAGGTTAAAGGAAGCCAAGTAGGCAGGGGTGGGAGACCTTCTGGGTTGTGCACCATTTGGGCCTTTTGGACGGGTCCACCTGGTAGGTGTGGAGTTGGGATCCATGTGGGGTGCCAGAAGAAGACAGACACTATTAAACTTATTATAGTTATTTTTCTTTTGTTAACTGAAATTCAAATTCAAGCCATTATAGTGTTTGTAACCAACATTCTGACAAAAATACATTTAAAGCCACAGATTAAAAAAAAAAAGGTCAATCCAGAAGTCTAATGCATCTGTGTAAAATCTGAGACGGTTCCTTTTCAGCTCACCCTGGTTTTCAGGGAGTTTAGATGACTCCTAAGCTTTGGCCCAAACACTACTTCTAACTAAAATAGCATATGGTGTGGAAAATCCATGAGTCTTCCTGTTCCCAATGTATAGAAGCCAGATTATTCCTCTCAGACAGGGAAGCATAAAGGACTTAGAAAATTTCAAGAGTTTTAGAGTGTAGTACCAAAATATTTAATAAGTCACAGAAACAAGCTATCTGTCTTACAGTATTCTAAAGACTGTCTAAGTTTAGGTCCACAAGTGCTTGCCAACTATTCCCAACAACCAGAGTACTAATAAGCTAGGTGTGGCACCATTGTAGTGGTATCACCTTTAGCTGACTTGTGCACACTACAATTCCTTACTTCTATTAATACAGATATATATGTTACCTTTAAAAGTGTGTGTTTTTAGAAAAATAAAAAGACCAGACACCAATAAAGACAAGTTGCCCAGGTGATCCAGACTCTCAGAATGCCTCTGTTGCAGTTTCCTCAAAATTCTACACACAGAACAACTTCAAAGCTGCTAGCTGAGATCATCTAACATCATAGACTACTTTATCAAGGATTTCAGATAAGCCCTGAACTTCCCCATCACACAGAGATTGGACAACAAATGATACAGATACCTCTACCCGGATTTGACTATTATCACAGTTTTCTCAGGGTCTCCTAAAGAACCCATCACTCCCAGGAAACAATAAGCAGTCTAAGAATTTGACACCCATATTCCAAGAGGTGGGGTGGGTGTTTTTCGTCATTTGGTGGGTTATGAACGTTTATCATCATTTGGAGAGTTGGTTGAAAATTGTTACTGGTCATGTTAAGGGAAGAAACTTAGCAAGGAAGGCTAGATTCAAGGATCTCTTTCTGAAAAGAAAAAAGGGGGATATAGGAATGATAGGATAAAAGGGTAGACTATTGAATCTACTTTAAACTGAAAAGCAACTATTAATCTCAAATATTTCACATTTATAATGGAGTTTTGCATATTGTTACAAACTTAAGACTATTTTTGTTAGAAAATACTCTATGTTTCTACTCTTGTTTAAGATATTTTGGATATTAATACAAATTTAAGGTTATTTTTATTATAATATATGTGTATGTGTGTTTCTACTTTTGTTTAAGGTATTGTACCTATGTAGTTCATTTAACAATGTAATATAAATTTCTAGTCCTTGAAACTTATTATCATGAACTATTTAGGGTAATTAAGAAATACAGGTTAGTAGTTAGTCATCTAACAATCAAATTTGTGACCATGTTAGGTATGTTTTCAAGGTCAAACAGAGATATATTTTATATAGGCAGATGGTCTTCAAACACTTCAGAGACCTGCATATATTTCTTTCTCCTACCTTGCTATTGGCTGTTCAGTTCTTTATTAGACCAATCAGGTGTTTTAGACACACAGCTTTACAGAGTCAAACAAACGCAACATAAAAGAATGCAGCACATCTTTGCATCATTAAACAAATATCCACAGCATAAACAAATGTAACACATCTTAAACCAATAATCCACAACAGGAAGTATAGGCAAGATTTCCGGGGAGAGAAAGGAAGAGAAAGAGGAATCTAGGCATGCAGGAAAAGGTCAGCCAGGCTTGGAGGAAATAGAAGGTGCAAGATGGAAGAAAGGCAATGCCACGTGGCAGAAGGTAGGTTGATACATATGGGTTAATTTAAGCTGTAGGAGTTAGCTGACACAGGCCTAAGCTAAAGACTGAGCTTTCATAATTAATAATAACTTTCTGTCATTAATTGTGAGCTATTGGCCTAAAGAAAAATCCATCTACAGAGAGCCAAGAATAAATGCATATATAAAAAAGTCAAATAGCAAAATAAAACTATCATAAAGAGTGCTGGGTTCACAGCCCAAGTAGTTAGTGTGGCTTGAGTGGATGCATAGCTTGAGTTCTGAAAGGGTGAGGCAGTGGTCTGGATTTACAGAGTCTGGGTAGGAAAGGAAGTGCTAAAGTTAAGCCAGGAAACAGACTGTATCCATCCAGGAGAAGGTATGACTGAGAAATGGTAAGGCCAGTTAGAGGATGGGGGCCTCCCAAGAAAGAAGAAAGGGCTCCTCAGCCAAACAAGAAGTGTTAAATATATATAAGGCCAGACTGGAAAAGACTGACACTTTCAGGGCAGCGGTCATCCAAGTCATCCACCCACAATCCCTCTTCACTTTAGACATTTGTATACAACTCTAGGTGTACAAACATTTACATTTATATTTTAATAATTCATTAAAAATGTATTAAAAACAATTCCTTGGTAAATAGGTAATTTTACTATTTATTAAGGATGAATACAAATCTATATAGTAATAAGATGGATGTATATGCTTACTTATACATAATGCATTAAAATTTGGCAGTCCCAAGAAGCCACCATGGGGCTCTGATGGGTCTTCCGTCTCCTCTACGCTTACTTGTCTGATGCTGACCTTCATTCCAGCTTAAGTCAGAGGGTATGGCCCTTTCTACTTCTGCACTATCTTCCTCCTCTAGGCAGCAGTAGAGGTTCACAGCTTGCCTGCTCTGGGGTTTTTTTCCTTCACACTCTAATAAAATGTCCTTGGGGGATCCTCTGCTTGGCTGACAAACCTCCAAGACTGTCAGCTTTTAAACTTTTGTTGAGCACCAACCACCACACGGACCTATTTCTAGATTCTTCTATTCTTTTCCAGCAACAGTTTTGTTCTTACCAAAAGTACACTACCTTAATTCTTCAAATTTTTAATGTGAGTCTTGAGGCCAGGTTGTACAGGTGTCCAAGCTTCCTACTTTTTAAAAATCAAGATGGTTTTAGGAATCTTAGAGCTTCTTGCTTTCATTTTTGTATTTTCCCATGATATTTAGAATTAGCTTGTCAATTTCTTCAAACAATAAAAGTCAGCTATTACTTAGATTTTATTTTAATTGGGATAGCATCCAACTTTGGTAAGGTTGATATCTTTTTCCCCCTTTCATTTTTACCAAATGGGGTTTTATATAGCCCAGGCTAGACTCCAACTTTCTATATAGCTGAGGCTGACTATGAGTGTTTGATCTTCTGCCTCAACCTCCTGAGTGCTGACTGGGTTTACAGTGTGCCCACATACCAGATTTATGTGGTCCTGAGGATTGAGCCCAGGCTTGGTGCATGAGGCAAACATCCTTATGGACTGAGCCATGTCCCTAGCCTCAGAACAAACATCAAGTCTTCTGATCTACGAGCCAATCTGTAGGCCTTCTGTAATTTTTTTCCAGCGGTACTCTGTAGTTTTCAGTGTGCATGTGAAATTTATTTCTAAGTCATATTTTGATACTGTTGAAATGGCTTTGTTTGGGAGATTTCAATTTTTAATTGTTGTGAAACACTCATAAACTCACTTCCAGTAACTTTATAGGAATAACATTGTACACAGAAAACCATGTCTGTGAATATTATATCTTCACTATGTTTTTTAAATCTGGTTGCTATTTATTACAATTTGAATATAAAACATGTTCCATGGTTTTGTGTGTTAAAGCTCGTCTCTAGCTGGCAGTGCTATCTGGCAACATGATGGAACCCTCAGGAGGTGAGACCTGGTAAGAGACAGTAGGTGACTAAGGAAGGACCCTTGAGGGCATCTTCCCTTGGCCCCTTCCTGCTGCTGTCATGGTCTGAGCTGCCCCAGCCAAGCCTCATCAGCAGTGATAGACTGAAATGTCTGAAACCATGAGCAAACTCCACACACCCTCCCTCCCCGCCGCTTCAGCTCTTTCTGGTAGGTATTTGGTCACAGTGACAACAACGCCACTGATTCATTCTGCGTTTCTCGCCTTCCTGCAGCCCTGGCTGAAACTCCGGGTACAGCACTGTGGAAGCACTGAGTGGATGTCTTTCTCTCATCCCTGCTAGTACAGAGAAAGTACTTAGTCTCCCTTGCTACATATATGGAAGTCCCCTTCTACTCCGGTTTTGTTGGTGGCCCTGATTCACATGAAGGCCGAATGGTGCCTGGAAGCCAGGTTCTGGGCCCCGCCATTGCTCTCTATTGTTGGGACAGCGCTGCTCCCATGACTTCTGGGCTGGCTGAGCTGGCAGGTCTATGTACACGTAAAAAAATCATGAGATTCCCCATCTCATCCAATATGATGCCATGGGTCCGGTCTATATTTGCCCCTCCTAGCCTTGTTAGGACACTCAGGTCTGACACTCAGTGTTCCCTCTCACCTGGACACTTCCTTTAAGCCTCTTGAACTCTGACTTCCCTCCCCTGTCCTTGTCCCCTCAGGCACACAGGTGGTGCTCCTGGTCTTTCACTTACTGCCCCAGGACACAGTGTGCCTCTCTGACTTCCCCCTTGCTCTGACCCTGTAAACCCTTTAGGGTAGACTTCAGGATGGGAAGAAAAATGAAGGTTAGGGAATTAAGCTAAGAAAAAAATACTTTTTTAATGAAAAGAAATCAGATGGTGGTGCAGGTGAAGTGGTTGGATGGATGAGTGTACTTCACTTTCTGCTTTCAGGAGACTGAGTGTGGTTCCCAGTACCCATTTAAACACACACCCACACACACACACACCAAAATTTAAAAAATACATTAAAAAAATCCTGGTTCTGGTGTAATGTAAAAGTAACACCGTGGTGGATTTGAGCTTAAAATATTCTGTGAGTGGGGCCAAGGAACAGCTTGACTGAGATGCTTTAGCAATGCTTAAGAACCTGAGTGGTAGCTGCATGACCTTTGAACCTATGAGGAAGGAGACTGAACTTCCTGCTATCTCAGGAAGAAGAAAATAAGATTCATACCGTCTTAAAGAAAAAAATCTAAACATATTATTTCTTAACCATCATGATTAAAAATTGATATTTGCTACAAACAGAAATAAAGGACTTAGGAAGCAGAAAGTTAGAAGGAGATATCAGAAAGAGGCAATTAAACGCAGGGTTAGAACTGCAGAGAAAGGTCAGCGCTGCAGGTTGTGGGTTTGAACATTGGCCCGGGCTAACTGTTACAGCCCTGCAAACAGATGAGATTCCCCCAAGGGAGAGCGGAAACAAAGAGCAGCCCTGGACATTCACCTTTGCCTACAACACGTGCAGTTGGTGTGAGGGGGTGGGGGAGAGGGGAAAGGAGACAGGAAAGCCTGCCTTGCCGCGTGACCAGACAGGTGGTGAATCTGCCGACCTCAACGGTCCAGGAATGCTGGGAGCACCTAATAACATCCATGCTTTAGACACGAAAGCAAAATAAGCCGAGAAGCCATTAGATCCAGTGACTTGGTGACTGCTTGCGTCCCGAGAAATGCAATTTCAGTAAAACTGTGAACATCGAATTCCACCATTGACCCTCTAGGAGGGAGTGGGGTGTGGTTGTCTTTGAATCAGTGTAGACAGGCCGAAGAATTCAGCTGTGAGAAGAGGATTGAGCGGAGGTTTCAGAGGTGGTTGTGATGAAGGACACACAGCACAAGCCAAGGGCTTTCTATGGGAGAGAACATAGGTATATGTTTAATAATAATCATTTTCTGTGCTCTCAGCTATTACTACTGTAAAACATTTGCTGCAGTTCAGAAGCCTTATTTTTAGAGGGCTAATTCATCCGCTTAGTGTAAAAATGAAAAAAATGCATTTAAATGTAAAGGTTATAAGCAATAAATGTTTTCAAATCCTTTGTACAAATGGAAAGCATAATTCTTTTGAGCCAGGTTCTTGGCTCCTTCTGACTCACGAGCTAACGTAAGGATGAGCTGGGGATTTGAGTTGAAGAACTGGGCAGACCGGCTCCATGGGTCAAAGATGTGGGGTGAGAGGAGGCAGGCCCTTCGGAAGCCTCTGCTTCATTTCTCAAGTGCAGGAAGAAGCCTGCTCACTGTCTGCTTTTCCCCCGGTGCTCCCTGCACACAGCACAATAGGCCATACACCCAAGATGACATACTGATGCACCCAGAAAGTAAGACCAGGAAGAATTTGGAAACTGTGTAAGAGGAAGACAGTGTCCCATCTCAGCCCTCCACCAATTTAAAGCCAATTTAGAGATATCACTCCAACTAGTTGCTGGAAATCAAGAGTAGGTGCAGACAAACTCTTCCACCCCTTTGCGGAAAGGAGGAGACCATTAGAAACTGGAGTGGGTAGGACTGGATACAGAAGAGCTTTGTAATCTTCCCATCTTTAAATATCACCACTTGGTGGGGGTGTGTGCATGGGCCTGCAGCATTGGCATCACCACGGGGCTTTAGAAAATCGGGCTGGAGAGATGAATCAGTGGTTAAGAGCACTGGCTTCTCTTCCAGAGGTCCTGAGTTCAGTTCCCAGCAATCACATGGTGGCTCACAACCATCTGTAGTGAGGTCTGGTGCCCTCTTCTGGCCTGCAAGCATACATGCAGAAAGAACATGTATACATAATAAATAAATCTTTAAAAAGAAAAGAAGTCCCAGATCCAGATCCTGTCCTCTTCTGACAAAACCAGATCATGGACCACACACCACTTGTTTGTATATGCAAGTATGAAAACTGACATTTAAATGGCCCAGGGGTGGTGAGATGCACGAGGCTCTCTAGAGATCAGACTGCTAAAAGGCCACACTGTTCTGACAAAAAGGAATTGTCAGTTACGGACATCAGTGCGGAATTTGCAAGGGTTTGGAGGAAACAGGAAGGAAAGAAAGCAGAAAGCCGGGAGCCACAGAAACTAAGTATGAGGCTGGACTTAGGAATGAAGCATAAGTCATATCATTGTAGCCACATCGGCAGCATCTGTGTGCTAGGGAGAGCCACAGTGTAACACGGAAAGGCTGGACCCAGAACAATAGTAAATTACACTAGAGCCAAGTCCAGAAAATGTCCTGAATTACTAAGTGAAGGCAGTTCCTATGGGGCTTGGGGGTTGGGGAAGAAAGGAAGGACCTGGTGTTGTGCTTGACTTGGAAGCTGAGCCAAGAACTGTGCACATTTCATAAGTCCATTTCACGAAATTCCCCTCTAGAGCTGTGAGCTTGCTAACACTGTTGCAAAATGCTCGAGGCAATCATAAGATGGGAAGCTTTGTTTGGCTCGTGGTTTCTGAGACTTTGGTCTATGGTCAATGCACCCTGTTACTTTGAAGCCTCTGGCAAGGCAGTACACTATGGTGGGAGCATGGAGCAGAAGTTGCTTACCTCATTGTGACTGGGAAGCAAGGAGAAAGAAAGAAAGGGGCTGGCACCCCATATCCCTTCTAAGGGTGCCTAATACCCACCAGGCCCACCTCTCAAAGACTCCACAATCTCCCGAATAGAGCTATGGGCTGAAAACAGAGACTTTTGTGTGGATCGTTAAAGGGAGTTCCAGATTCAAACTATAGCAAGGGACCCAGTCTTCACTGGAAATTCTCTTCTTCTTCCATGACTCTGGGTCTCGTGTGCCGAGAGGTATAGACTGATAGATGTATGGAGGACCCTCTGGGGCTCCGCCCTCCTCTGTTCTTTCCTTGGCAGCCTCCCTTTTCCAGCAGGCTGTGTTTTCTCTCTCTCTCTCTCTCTCTCTCTCTCTCTCTCTTTCTTTCATCACCTCAAGCAGCCTTGCACAAGCCTCCCACACATCTCCAGCCACACCAGCTCCCATCTACTTTAGCCCCCTCCCTAAACATGTCCTCTTTGCTCTCCTCTCTCCCTCCTTTGGATCCTCTGAGTTCCAGCCAGCATGTACCCTACTCTTCTCTAGCAAACAGGTTATATAGATAGATAGGAAGGTGATCCACATTATGGTTGACTCATGCATGTTAGTTTAATGACTGTCAGGACTAGATACGTGAGAACATGAAAAGAATTCATCTAAAAAACAGCTTCCCTTGCTAAGTTCTGAGCTCCATTTCCCAGGGAAACACCTTTCCGTGTTCACAGCTCTCACTCCTCGCCTTTTACTTGACCTTCAGATCGGATTGACTGCCTCTAAGTAAAAGCAAGTTACAGCTTCCACAAGGTGTTTGCCAGCTTCTCGTCACTGTGACAAAGTACCTGAGACCATCAGCATAGAAGGACAGAAGGTTTAATTTGGTTCCACCAACTCTAACAACTCCATGTGGTCACCACAAGAGGGGGAGAATGATTGGCATCATACAGAAGAAACTGCTCCACAGAGTGAGTCAGAAACATCCTCGTTTCTTTTTGAACACAGGGAGTATGGAGCAGGGTGAAATTCGATCCTACATGCTGGGTTCTGGTGCAAGCTCATTTTGAGCCACTAAAGTCCGCAAGCCCAGCCTGGAGATGGAAACTGGACTCCAAGCCTCAGCAAGTCTCCCTGTTTTCTTTGGGAGTAAGCCAGAAGGAGATAAAGGAAGTGTTGTCTCTGGGCAGCAGTAAACAGGCAAGGGACCAGAGGGCTTTTAATAAAACAGATCTTTATTGGGGCTAAAATGACCCAAAGCTGACCCCACCCTAAATTTTGACAACATCCAACCATAGGAATTTAAAGGAACAGGCGGGCATCACCACTGAATCCTGCACACAGGGCAGCCAGAACCTACAGGCAAGGAGTGCACACACACATCCCGGCATTGTGGCCCAGACAGTTTTCAGCCCAGATGTTCATGCTTTTATGCCTCAAATTTCTGTCCTGTGACTCACAGGGAAGGCCCGAAGACAATAAAATATCCCAAGGACCTAAAATAGGCCCACCCCTTCCCCTCCACCATCAGGGTGAGTTCCTCAGGCATTCCTTTCTTCCTTTATTAACCAGACATGAATGGTAACATTGCCTGAGCTGAAGAAATCATCTTTGTCACTGGTAAATAAAAAAAAGAACTACATTCATGGAAAAGCATGCCAGCCATTCATTGATTAACATTTCATGCCACAGCCTCTCTTTGAAATTAAAAACATTTTCAATGACACCGAATGGAAAAGCCATTGTAGGAAAAGTATTTCCTAGACAGGATTGTCATTAAAGTGTGCCCAAATAGAACTGTTTTCATTTAAGCATCCTCACTCCTCCAGCTTCCCCCTTCCCAGCAGCTCTGGCAGACAGCAAGGCTCTGCAAGGGGAAATCCCCAGAAACAGAGAACGTGGCTCCACCCATTTGTAGCAGCATTGGAGAAGCTTCAGAAGCAGACCTGTGACAAGGCCTAGGCAATGTGTCCGTCTCCCCCAACGCAAGTGTCAACTAAGCAAGGGATACCCCCACACTGAAAAATCACTGTTCCCTAATCTTCAGGTGAAATGTAATTTTTTTTCAATTTTAATTGACACCTCCCCCCGCCAGTCTCTTATCAGCCTTTATTCTCTTCTGCTTCACAAAGAACCAGAATTGGCCTCTTCACCACCATCTTTGAGCTCATGTTTCATGGAGATGGGACTGCCTTGCAGAATTCGAAAACTCATTTTCTTGAAGGTCAGGCTCCTCAGCCATTGCCGTACCGAGGAGGGTTTGCTTTTGCCGTACCGAGGAGGGTTTGCTTTGTTTTGTTTTGCTTTAGGTTTTGAATGCTTCGTCTGAAGTTTTAAACAATAGGAAAGATGGCAGTGAGCCAACCTATGAAGTATCACACTCATGTGCATTATTAAAAATTAACATTTGAGATGTTGGCTCAGTTAATAAAGTGCTTGCCACACAAGCATGAGGACATGAATTTGGATCTCCACCACTCACATGAACTTCAGGCATAGTTGTGTGTGCTTGCTTTCCCAGCGTGGGAGAAGAGGACACAGGAGGAGCCCTGTGGCTTGCTGGACAGCCAGCCTAGCAGAAATGTTGAGGTCCATGTTCAGTGAGAGACCTTGTCTCAGAAAATGTAGGAGAGAGCAATTGAGGAAGTCACTCAACACCAACCTCTGACCTACACATACATGCATACATGCACACATATATACAATGAATTAGAATTCTGAAGGTCACAAACATAGTGCTATCTAAATACATGATTAAACCAGCTACCAACATATGTGGAGTATGTTCAGTGTACAAAGCAGTCATAGTTACTGTACTTTTAGACTTTGAACGTCTCTACACATGGTCTGTGAGCTTGCCACCCAGAGTCCTTGCCATTCTCTTCTCAGAGTCTAACTCAGGATCAGATACCACATGACTGTATCGCTGTCCCATCTGTGTGTTTCACATGTCTGTCTTCCTGTCTTTCTTTCTTTCAAACCTATACTATCATCTTCTGATTTTTCTGGCCAACTCATCTACCTTTACATTAGACCAATACTGGTCTGCTGGTGAGCTCCAACCTGCCTCCAAACCCATCTTTCAAGGCTAAGAAGAAATGTCACCTTCTCCATAAAGTGTTTGTGGGTCACTGCAGTTGACTCTGGCAATAGCCAGGCCTGGGTTCAAATCCTAGCTTTGTCTGGTATCAGACATGAGAACCCAGTGATCTTCATTATTTTGATGTCGTAAAAGCTCCATTTAGTGATTTCTAGAGGAAAAATTATTCAGAGAGTCAGCAAAGGCTTGCTGTGAATATCAAAAGGAACTATTCATGTTCGAGTACACGTGTGATTTCCGGCAGAGTCACTGTAATGATTTTTGTGTGCCTTTTCTGCTTTTATAGAGCACAATGTGGCAATTTCTCCATCTTCCTTCTATCATGGGAGAAGAGTCTCCTTTGCTACACAGTTGTGTACCCCAGCTACTTCCCTTCTCAGTACTCAGTGGAGGCTGATTCACTCCACGTGTGCTCAAACTGCCTGCCCTGATTTAGCAAAACTAACCACAGATGGTTAATTCTCCAAGGGAGAAGCAGCCTTGGAAACCCTGTCAATTCATATGATTTTAGATGTCTTTTCTCACTTCTAGATGTTTGCCCATATTATTTGGATTTTAATCCCCTAAATTATGATATACAGATCATACTAATAATGTGTTGCTTATGGGTTTGTTCATATATATTTTCCCTTATCACTACATAGTATTTCCTGTGTACCAAATACATGGCAACTTGCCTCCATATATTGCTTGCATAACCCTCATAACAAATCTGGGAAGGAGATACAATTTTAGCCTTCCTTTTAAAGACGAGAAAATTAAGGCTTGATTGAAACCTTGCAGCAAGCATGTGATGAACTTGAATCCCAATCCAGAACATCTATTTGTAGAGACCATGACACTCACCATCACCCAGCACAGCCTCTAACTTCCTATCTCTGGATAAACCAGAAAGCAAATGGCAAATGGAATTACTCCAGTCAGGTACCGTTTCACAGACAATAGGACCTAATCCAAATGATGTTTTGATTGGCTAGCTCCAGAGCCCATGTGTAAGCTTGTGTGTAATTGAAAATGACTGACAGATGCTTTGTAGCCCCAGCAGGTAAATCTCCTGGGAGGCCTGTCTTTCCTCCCTGCTAGATTCAGGTTAACCCTCCAAGAGAAGCATTGGTAAGACCTGATTAGGATATGCAGCAGCATGGGGGCCCTTAAGATCTCCTCAAAGCAGAGGTAAAGAAAGCCTGCTATGAGCTATTGGTTCTGCCAGTGATGCCAAAAAAAGATTTTGGCCCTGACAATGATTCAACCCTTAGAACTGATGCTGTGGATGGATTCAGAGGTCCACAGCAGCAGCCTGAGACCTGAAGAGCTTACAGCCATGCTGGGGCTGTGTGGAGTCCCTTTGCTCCAGGGACTCCAGGCTCCTCTGCTAGCATAGTGTTCCAGGGTCTGGACCACAGGACACCTATCGTCATCTCAAGCAGTGCTCCCCAAACTCAAGAGCAATCAAGTCACCCGGGGACCTTGTTTAAAATATAAATTCTGACTCAGCAGTCATGAGTTGCCCAAGAGTCCACATTTTACAAGCTCCTGGAGGATCTATAGAGCATGCTCAGAGCTGCAAGGACCTATGAAATACCAGCCCTGGGAAGAGGTTTATGTAAGACCTTATATTTCTTCACAAAGAGCCTATTAAAACCCACAATGTGCTTGGCTGTGTTGTGAACCTTCTTTCTCCTCTAAGACTTACTTATTTTTATTTATGCCTATACTGTGTGTCTGTGAGTATATGTACACATATGTGTAGATTCCCACAGAGGCCAGAAGAGAGTACTGAATCCCCCAGAGCTGGAGTTACAGGTGGTGGTGAACTACCTCACACTGGTGCTGGGAACCATACTCTTCCAGTCTTCTCAAGAGCAGCAAGAGCTGCTCTAAGTAACTGCCCTAGTCCCTTCTGTTGCGAATCTTTAAGACAGCTCTGTAAAGTACAGAACTCCCAGAACTTGCCCTCCATTAATTTAGATTAAGTTCCAGTTTTTAGTTACTAAAAAATCAAGAGTAACAGTAGCATTTTCCTCTTGCCTTATAAGGAAACCTAAACAGACTAGGATTTGTGTGTTCACTAGCGGGTGCAGGGACCAGACTCTGGAGATAGTCACATCAATCTCCAAGGTGATGTGACTAGCTCCAACCATCATGGACACATAACATGATCAGGGAAAAGAGCAGGGGACAAACACAATGTCCTTTTCGAAGACAAGTGAAGCAGGTAGTGCACACGGTCTCACTTTTCCGCATCCTTGCCAGAAGCCTCATCACATAGCAAAGGAAGCAAAAACTTCATCACACACACAAAAGACGGGACAGTGTGGTGCTCCTTCTGAGCACCCGTATTCAGGTGAGCATCAAGTGTGCTCCAGTAAAGACAGAGAGAGTGTGTATATGGAGTGTTGAGTTCTTTCCAAACAACCCCTTAAAGACATTAAAAAATGATGATGGGCCTGATCCCTTTCTTGCACAAATATCTAGGTTCCTTTTCAAGGTCTTGCCCAGTCACTTTACAATTCTTCCTCAGATGCAAACCTTCTTATGCCCAGTGGCAGAATGGAGACCCCCAGGGAGTTCCTCATCTTGTCTCTTAGGAGCTGAAGCCCTGGTAGGAGCACCTGGTTAAGTTTGATTTGCCAATCTCCCACTAGACACTGGAAACACATAGTGCCCCTCCAAAAGAGGCCAAGATACTGGAGAATGAGACTAGGGGGTCATTTTTGCCCATCTGATACCTCTGCACTAACAGGCAGAGGGCAGCATCACAGATATATTGTTCGGCAATTTAAAAGCAAAACCAGATTTTGGGAAAGAGCCTCTGTGGATGCTCAAGACTTGGTCCCCACTTCACTGTCTTTACGTGTTGACCAGCCTTGGGAGGCATCACTGAGTAACCCAGCACTAAATAAGGAAAGGAATTGAACTGGAGCTGGGAAGAGGTAGAGACACATTTATTGACTGCCTCTTGTGTACCTATATTCTAGCCAAGTTGTTTTCATACTTACTTGATGCTGATTACGGTTGATGATACAGACTGACCAAGGTGGGAGCTACACCAGGTGAATATGTCTCCGAAACCCACCTGATTTGGTCAGAAGGGACATCAGGAGCCTTCCACAAGACTTCCTGTCTTTGTATCTACAATCCACCCTTTCTCTGCAGCTACATTCTTTCACACTCTGACTCTGTGTTCATCATTTCCCAGTAATTAGTAAATTATAACCTCGGCATCTCAAGTTCTTGATGTTCATTTGCTGTTTCCCAGTAATTCATTCCATTTGGTATTTGCTTTGAAAAAGAAACCAGAGTCCTCACTAATGCAGCACACACTCCCTGGCCCGGACAGGGCTCTTCACCTCATTTATCACATCGTGCGTCTGGTCCTGAAGTCTGACAGGCAATTCAGGCTTTGTGAATGCAATTCAGGCATTGATTTTAATCTATAAAGCTCGAGCGTCTGGACTCTGGCTGCCATGGCAATGAAATCGCTTCTTCACACGCTGCTGCCGACTGCTTTGCAGTGTGGGCTTCTGAGAACAGCTTCTGTACTTTCTCTGACGGAAACATCTCTGATACGAATAGATTCTTAGCTTTAACAACCACTGCTAATATAACAAAGAAAGCCCAAGTGAAATCAAATGCACTCAGTAGGCTTATATTTGTGACCCTTCACACTGAATTTGTTGATAGTGTCTACTTAGAAATTTTCAAATGTACATAACAAGGTGGTCACTGCAATGCATTTTGTTTTCAGCGGGAAGTCTTGAAGCCCAGGCAGGATACTGGGTACCAGGAACCCAATGGGGAAACAAGATGTTTAGATGCTGGTGTGTGATCTGATTCCTGTCACTCAGATGGGAAGTTGATAGCAAGGACATGATTCTAGAACACATGCATTATGGAGGAGGGGCAGGGAAGCAGGGGGTACAACCATGCTATCAGTATGGTGGTCAGAAGCGACCCGTTGAGCTGTGAGAAGATGCAAGGGAAAGAAATGCATCAACGAAGTGAAAAGGCTTCACACTGAACTGATCAATGTACGGAAACAGAAGACAGTCCCTGCCAGGGGTCAAGACGGAAGTGGGGTGGTGACTAACCCCAGCATGGCCAGGGGTAGATAAAGCAAGTATTCTATAGAATGATACAGGTAGATATATGATCCTCTATATTTCTTTGAAACATATAAAATTGCATAGAGCACAGGTGATCTTGGTGAGTCAATGCAAAAGGGAAGACTAGCAGTGGGGGAGACAGGGCACATGCAGGATGAGGGGGGCTGTTTGGGAAAGAAATCTTTCTGCCTTTATTGTGTCTTTCTCTGTGTTCTCAAGGAAAAAATCTAAAAGAAAGAAGAAGAAGAAGAAAAAAGACTGGGAAAAAAGAGTGGTAGCAGGCAGCGTGCCCAGGAAATATGATACCACCTTTGTTCCAGGGGGCCACAGGGGCTGGGAAAGGTGGGGGAGGAGATCAGAACTGTAAGGGGATTTAAATGCTCTCCACCACAGCTCCACTTTCATTCTCTGCAGCCCAAAGTTCTGGCTGTCTGCCCTGACTGCTCACGTGGCCTTCATTCCAACACGCAAGTCCTTGCTTCAGCTTTTCAAATTCCGATAACACTGGCATTAGCAAAGAATGTGGCAAAGCAGTTGACATGTTGACATATGTCCCTAAAAGGATAGATACTTTTCTTCCTCCCAATAAGACTGTGTCCAAAAGTAAGGAACTTGAATAAAAGTAGAAAAAGAAAAAGATGTCGCGGTGGCATTCTCAAGTGGGTGGCAGCAGGGTCTGCTTATGTAACTTTATTTTCCCTCAGAAAGGAGCTGCTAGTCCATGACTCATTAGAGACATAAGAGATTCGGAAGGAACCAGGAGGAACATGGATTTAATTGGTTCCCCAAAGCATAACATAAGATATAAAATGTTTGATGTTTGGTACCTGTAATTTATGAAGTAGATGCCAATCTCAGCTCTCAGGAACAGAAAGGGTTAAACTCTGTTAGTTTTCCAGGACCTCTCTCTGTCCTTTTGCAATTACCCAGTTCTCTCCAGTGCTTCAAAACTCTCTCAGCAAGGAGACCTGCAAACTTAACACCGTAAGTTTTCTCTTTAGGGAGTGGGTTCAGTAAAACCAGGCCAGGCTGGGAGCCGGAGCCACCAGGTGCATGCTCTCTTATTTTCTTAACACTCCAAGGTATGGTCCTGTTGGTAAATAACCGAATGATTCCATTATAGAGGCGGTTCCCTCTGAATTCCCCATGGCCACTGCATGGACCATAAATACAGACTGCCCTTTTCACTTTCCTAATGTGAGCTTGCAGATGGCCTGGGATATATTATCCAGGAGTACGTGCATGCTGGCAACAAAGAGGGGAAGGTCGCTTTAAGTTTGGCCAGTTCCAAGCTAGTCCCTTGTCAAGCCAATCAGACAGCAGCACAGAAGGGACCATGGAAAGAGGAGTTGACCACCCTTAAGTACCAACACCATGACCTTTCACTCTTGGTGCCTGTTGTCCCTGCCCCTGGTCCTCAAGCTTAGCTCATTACTTTTGGCAGGTAAGCACGGCATCCATGTTAACTGTTGGGATGGTACTTACCAGGGTTTTATTGGGCTGTGTGGTGGTTTGAATGAAAATAGCCTCCATAGGTTCATGGGAAGTGGCATTATTTGAAAGGATTAGGATATATGGCTTTGTTGGCAGAGGTGTATCACTGGAGGTGGGCTTTGAGTTTCAGAAACTCAAGCCACACCCAGTGGCTTACTCACTTCCTGCTGCCTGCCAATCCAGATGTAGAACTCTCAGCCACCTCTCCAGCACCATGTCTGCCCACATACTGCCATGCTCCCTGCCGAGGTGATATTGGACTAAACCTCAGAACTGTAAGCCAGCCCCAATTAAATGTTTTCCTTTATAAGAGTTGCTGTGGTCATGGTGTCTCCTCATAGCAACAGAAACCCTAACAAAGATAGGATGGATCTATCAGGATCCTGCTTCTTAACCTAAGGGTTAAGTGAAAATGTCAGCAGTTTGACTATAACTAGGAAAGAGCCTTGCCTTAAAATGATTAGAAAATTAAACTTAAATACCCCACCAGGGCGGGCCAGGCTCACCAGATTGTCTTTAAGCAACTGAAGTTGAAAGAGGCGCAGGCCTCCTGGGGAATTCACACAGAGCATGAGACTGTGAGACCATGGTTCCATGAAAAATCCTGCTCTCCACTGTGCTGAGGGTGCTGGACCTCAGCCAAGGCAGTGTCGCCTCATCTCTTCAGAGAAAAGCAGGGACAAGAGACAAAGACTGAGGGGACAGTGGATATTCGATCTTTGGGGACCAGATTCCCTTCTCCTCTTCGTTGACAGTTGGGTACCCCTTATCCCTAAGCATATTCTCCTTTTGCTTCAGCTAGTTAACCTTGGACTCCATCACTGGGCAGCCAATGTGACACACTGGCAGATGTTCTCACTCTGACAGCTGCCTGACCAATGACCAATAACTCAATGGCCCTGATTTTATATTTTACCTCCACGCGTTTCCTTGTTCCTCAAAAAATTTCTGGGAATCAGTCTGACTCAGCCATTCAAGATTCAATACTTCTAGAGGCTACCACTTGTGTGTGACCCTAAATTCACCATGGCATCCTTCTAGATTGGGGTGGGTGGGCACACATCTGTCTCCTGTTTGTTGTCAGAATTCTGGGTCTCTTGGCTCAATCCTTTCCCATTCTCTTGCATCCATTTTTCTGCAGTGCTTTGTAATTTCTGGCAGATCATGGTGCAGATCTAGGGAATACACCCTCTTCCATCAAAATCTCCAACTCTCCCTGCCCCCCACAGTTAGTCACTGGCCTCTCTTCTCCTTTTCCTTTCACTTTTTTGACATTAGACCAAGACTCATGGACAATCAGACAGCCATGCTCTAAGGCTTTATTTAGACACATTTGATTTTTATTTACCATAGACTGCTAGAGATCTTATTCTTAAAGATTATATAAAGAGGCCTTTGACAATACTTAGAATGTTGCAATTATCTTTCAGGCTGAGAACATTTGAAAGTCTTTCCTGGGTGCTTTTGTTACTTTTCTCATTGCTGTGACTAAATGCCTGAGAAGAAGCAATTTAAAGGAGGAAAGATTTCTCCTGGCTTACAGTTGAAGGGGATCATTCCATCATGGCGGCAGCAGCAACAGGCAGCCAGCTAGTCACCTGCACTCTGGAATCAGAGCATAAACAAGAAGAAGGACTGCCCTCTAACACCTTAAAACCCACCCCCTCAGGGACCCATTTCCTCCAGCTAGGCTATATCTTCCAAAGGTTCCACAACTTGTATAAATAGCACCATCATCTGATGACCAAGTAAGCAAACATGAAAGCCTATGGGGGACCTTTCGCATCCAAACCACAACACTACATTTGTGAACTTAGTGAGAGGCAAAACTCAGTTTCTTACTAAGAAACTCACAGGGGCCATTATTGACTCTTCTAGCCTTGCTTGCTGCTAGGGCATAAGCACCCAAAGGCAGCTTGTCCAGTACACACCTTGTACCAACAACCAAGCGCTAACTAGGGAAGAAGGCAGAGGCATGGATTTTCCATAAATTGGTAGCAATCATGGCAGTCACAAGTATTGGGGGATGTGTTCATGGCAGAGGTGCCGTGGTGGCAGGGGCAGAGGTCTCTAAACCAGCCAGCTTCCAGGACATCTCTCAAAGATGTGATCTATCTGAGAAAGTCTTCATTATGCCTATTCAAGTTCCATACCCGATCCTCCATCTGCCATGACGATTCTGTGTCCTTTCAGCACATAGCCACATTGAGGGTCCTTCTAGCAAGAGAGTCTGTGGGTGACACGCTCTCCTTGGATTCACTCTTTGCCTGAAGCACAAGTTTGTAATGTATAGCCTGGAAGGCTGCCGTGTAAAAGCTAGTCACTTCCCTAGAGAGTGAACCTAGCCCACCTCCTGTTCCATGACTCAACACATCTTCAGTTTCTCCTTGTGATGGGAGCTCGTTTCCTTCTCCTGGCTGTGGAGAAGCACAGCTGTTAAGCTGCTGGGACCGTGATGGGAGTAAGGAGTTTATGGGAAGGAAACATTGGTGCCTTCTCTCTCTCTCTCTCTCTCTCTCTCTCTCTCTCTCTCTCTCTCTC
>LOJH01015230.1:5160-15177 GCA_001685095.1 Ellobius talpinus | reverse complement strand
TTCTTTCTTTCTTTCTTTCTTTCTTTCTTTCTTCTCCTCCTCCTCCTCCTCTTCCTCCTCCTCCTTTTTTTTACAAATATAGAGCAAATATAGAGAAACATCATTTTTAAATTGACTTTGGTTCATTTTGGAGATTGCTCATTTTATGACTTAGTTCTCTTTCTGAAAAAGAAGTTCAAGTCCCACTGGGTAGTGCAAGTACAAATAATTAGTTGAAGGGAATATGGAATGTGTATTCTTGTTGTCAGACAAATGGAGGGGAAATCTGGACTCAGACTCATAAGGTAGCTTTCTATGGATTAACTAAATGAGCTTGTTCACTGGTGATGGATCAAAGTAGCCTCATTTCAACACCAATACCAACAAGCGTCTATCAGCTAATGCATCCTTAATTTTTATTGTCTCTACAGAAATTGGAACAATGAAGACTCAGTTCAGCAATCCATTAAGTATACTTTCAACGTCATGCGCTAGAACAATCAAAGAACTTTAGATGCCCAGCCTCTGACAAAAATCTAGTCTGCAGCCGGCTCACCTTGGACTCAAATGGCTTTCTAATGCAATATGCTTAAGGCAAAGCAAATATCCATGAAACAAGAGACACACATGCTAGGAAACGAAGGGTAGCATCAGAGGGCTGTTTCGGAATGACATTTGTCTATACTTTCTTTTACATTGATGCTTTTTGCTTATTTACTGGAAGCCCTATGATTGGATTTAAGATGTTTATAGTGATGTGATGGCTGAATCAAGGACTCTTCCTATCTGGACACCTGGGACTGGGCTACCTGTAAGAAAGAATGGTCCTTGCTAGGGCACTGTCTGGGTCACTGTGTTGTCCTCAGAGAGGATGCTCTGAGTAGCCTATAGGTCTCACTAGTTAGATTCTGGGGGTAAGGAGGAAGGAAATACAAGAAGATAAGGCTCCCTCCGTGACAGGTGAAGGCCAGAGCTAAGGAGGAGAGGTGGGAGCAGAGTCGTGGGTGGGAGCTCTGTGTGTTGAATTGTCTTCCAAGACAGGTGGATTTGAGCTGACAGGTTTCATCAGGGGGAGAAGGGAGCAGGGGATGGTAAGAGTTGCAACTGAACGGGAAGGCACAGACGGTCAGTGGGTCTGAGGAGAGCCTGGGATCCCGGGAAGAGCTAGGACGATTGAATGGGGCTGGAGAGAGACAGCTTGAACGTCGTGTTGTGTATAATTTGAAACGTAACCCGTAGGTGATACAGAGCTATCAGAGTATTAAAGCAGGATGAAGTGTCATGCAATTTGCATTTTAGAAAGATACTGACTGCAATGTGGACGATGGAGTGGGGGAGGTTGCTATTGGAGGGAGTTCAATTAGGAGGTAATTGCAGTAGCAGTAGAAAGGAAGTATCGGAGTCTAAAGTACTTCCTTCAATTGACAGGGGCTTTCTAAGGGACCTGGACGCAGAGGCTGTTATCTCTACGGACGACAGCTTTATGGGCTCCAGAAATATTGTCTGTATGCTTGGCAAGCGAAGGAAGACCAATGCGGGAAAAAGCCTTGGGAATGTAGACAGTTTTAGCGCTAAGGTCCGTATTCCGTAATCTCTTTCTTCCCCTTTGAATATCGCTGACAGACAGTTCATCTTCCTCCCTGGGAGGCATTAAAAGCAAATGAACAGTTCACATTTGGGAGCCATGGGAAGAATTAACTATGGATTCACCACAATTCTGAGGCGTTTGGAACCATGACCAACATAGAGGGAGTCCCTGATGAGAAGGGTGGCCAGGGAGCATCTGCTGGCCCCCGAGGGGTGGGGTGTACAGTTTAACAATAATGCAGGTGACAGACCTGGAAGGGCTCTGCAGGGAAGGCGGGGCAGTCGTTCGACAGAGCTTCTGTATCGGTAGATTGCAGATGGCGTTGCAACAGAACGATTTTCCCCCCTGCTTTTTATGTGATGGGAAACTGTTCCAGAGAGAAAACCTGTTAAATTTGACTTTGTGTTCCTCTTGTACAGGACGGATTTGATTCAAGAGCAACTTTTGGCAGCACTGGGAGGGTGTGGGTGAGCTTCTGCTTCTTAAAAGATTTGGGCCTTTCACCTTAGTGGTTTCAGTCTCACGGGCATTGTTGACAGGCTTGGACAAACCACACAGTCTTTAAAGTGGTTCTGCCATGGCCTGTCGATGCCAGCTGTTTGCAGTGCAATTTCCTTTCCCTGTTCTATAGCTTGACTTTGGAGGAGGGATGGAAACTCTAGGGAGGAAATGTTCTGTCTCAGGAGAACCCCACATAACCCAGACTCCTCAGTAACACACACTCCAGCTATGTCAACCAGCTCTTCCCTATACTGCCGTCTGCACCCCTGAACAAAAGGTGGGATTGTTTCTGCAAAGACTTTCCCCCTATGTTTTCCTGAGTAAGTGGCCTGTGTGTGTGACCCTTCCAGCTGACACACTCAGGGGTGACCAAAACACCATACTGACTGCAGGTCTTTGTCAACAAGTAACTTTGGGGTGCTGCATGTGTTTGTAAGTCAAAGGGGAAAATGAAGGCGGATGTCAAGTTTACACCAGGAAAGAAATCCTTGAAAGCACTAGTCTCAGCCAGTAGGAATCTAGTCCACTCTCAATTCCCCCAGGTGCCTGGAGAGTTAATTGATGTGTATGAAGGAAGAGGTGCTAAAGAGAAGGGAGCAGGAGACAGGGGTGGGGTGGGGAGGGAGCAATAGAGAGACCATATCTGGGTCCTGATTGGCCAGTGCAAGCACTCAGTCCTGAAGCCGAGTAGGCTACTGCTCAGTCCTAGGGGAAAGCTGCCAAAATATGCCCAGGAGACAACAGTGGTTCTGCAAGAAGAAATGCGTGAAGCATGTACATTTGTACTTTAAATCTCTGCTTCAGAATATTTCGGCCTTTTCAGGATTTTTAGAATTAATACGATATGAACATCATAGACATACATTTGTAAAAACAGTGCTTCTCAAAAGTGCTTTGTTTTTCTAATTTAGGTACGAAATTAAAGCAATTTGATGATGATCTACTGTACAGCAAGCAAACCATACACTTTTTTTTTTTGCAAAGGGTTTCTGGTGACCAAGCTGAAACACACACATCATAAGCATTCGCTGGTCTATTGCCCACCCCACTCCCTGCCCAGGTTCTTATGAAAGTACAATGATCTTTCTCAAGGATGGGACAGAACCAGGAGAAGAATAAACAGAAGGGAAAGGATTAAAGAGTCTCCATTTCACCTTGCAGTAGGAGGGTCTTGGGGAGTTGCAACGATTATTCTTAAGTGGGCAAAATTATTAATACATCCAAGCAAAGGGGTGTTTAAAATCGCTGTAGAAGAAAAATGAGGGCAACAGGCATCTTCACATCAGCTGTCGAGAGTCATCCCATTTTAGCTCGACAGGAGGCGAGTGCTCTGCTAAAAGCATGAGCAGGTAATTCCATTTCTTCATAAAGGTAGCTTAACTTCCCCTGCACCGTATCTGAAGCCTTTCTTCCATTGGTGTAGGTTAAACAGAGGGACAGCTCAGACGTTTGAAAGGCCCACAGACTCAAGTCAGCACTCCGAGTGTCTGGCTCTTCACGCGTACATTCTTTATAGAGAAGGGTCAAGTTCTTGACACACACCACTTCATTTACCCTGATAAATGCCAGCTGTGAGTGGGTGTTTTCTTTGCCTTGCTAGAGGTGGATACTGAGACAGTTTTAGTGACAGATTCACCTTAGCTAGCAAGTGTCAGGGAGGATTCCACCTACCCTACTCTGGATCTGCTCCTGAACGCTTGTGAAAGGGACACCTTGCTGGGATTACTTGGCACTGGTCCTGGAAGACAGGGTGTATTCTTTCTCTTGCCTTGGGGCACAGTGAGGATTACTACTTCTCATGTGCATGTCAATATACTCTAGTAAATATCATCAAAAGGAGTCAGCAGCCAAGCTGTCCCAACTGTTTTATGATTCTTACCATATGTGTTTAGTTGTGTTATGACGTCGCCTGTCCTAATTAAGATGATAGGAATCTGAGACAAAGTAACTGGCTGTTCGGAAGCCAGAGTTGAGGCAGTATCCCTAACCCTCTGAGCCCTTTCATTCCCAATGCTGCTTTCTATTTGCTGTCCATTTTGGAAACAATTGTAACTACAAACGTTAAAAAATGAATATTTCTGTCAAATATATACACGAACAGATAAAGCAAACTCAGTAAACTTGAAGCAGTGGGGCTGTGTACTTTATTGAATTGCGAATATGCCAGAAAATTTTAGAGCTTTCCAGCAGTTCTTTGGTCCCATTGAATGGAGGGAGGATACAGTCATGGCAGAAAGCGACAGGCTGAAGTAGTAGATAGTTTATCCAACTGGTAAGGGTGAGTCATGATTGGGTATTGTGGCGGTGAGGTTTTATCAACTAATGCCATCTAGGAACCAGAAACTTCAATAGATGGGTTGCCTCCATTAGATTGGCTTATGTGTGTAACCATGGGGGACATTTTATTGATTAATAAATGATGTTGGAGGGTCCAGCCCATTGTAAGTGGTGCAGCTCCTGGGTAGGTGGTTTTGAATGGTATAAAAAAGCAGGCCGGGCATACCATGGAGGGGAAGCCCATGTCTTGCTCAGCATTGAGGGCTGGGGTATGATCCAAGGCTTTCCCTGATGTGTAGAGATGAAATGTAGATCTTTTTCTAAAACCGGGAACATGATTGGCAGAGCCAGCGTCCCCCTGAGACCCCATGTATGAAGGAACAGAGCTCCTTCTCTAAGACCAAGAATAAGCTTCGCAGAGTCAGTGATGTTCTGGGGCCAGGGCCTTGAGGGAGCTGTGGTGGACCCTGAGAACCCAGCTCTTCTCATTGTATGAGCTATAGTTAGCAGTCCCAAGGCCACTATGTGGTGGTCCCTAACATCCTTGAGAGATCATGTTCCTCCTGTGCAACACTGCATAATTAACTTCTTGTATGATAATTTCTACTGACTTTGTCCTATTTATATTCTGGGTATAATATATAAGATGCTATTTTTTAAATTTTTTATATGCTAACTTTAATTTTAAAATGATACAAAACACTTTCAAGCTTGCTCTCTCTCTCTCTCTCTCTCTCTATATATATATATATATATCTAGAGAGAGAGAGACAGGGTTTAGCTGTAGCTTTGGAGCCTGGAGCCTGTCCTGGAACTAGCTCTTGTAGATCAGGCTGGCCTCGAACTCACAGATATCTGCCTGCCTCTGCCTCCCAAGTGCTGGGGTTAAAGGCATGTGCCACTACTGTCTGGCTTCCAAGCTATATTTTAATATTGGTTTTAGAAGCACTGAAATACACATCAAGCCAAGAAACCTGTTTTCCTAGTTCCAATCTACCATCCACAGAAAAACACTTAGCTGTATTTATAAATTTTTCCAGTTTTCAGAATTTATATGTATACCGAATGCATTGATTACATCATATAATAATAACAATATGTTCGTTCTTACTAACTGTACATTGGCAGTTGGTAATGAGCACAGACATGGTCATAAGCCAATAAGTACAATACTTTACTACTTGATGCTGCATTTCTTAATAAACTTGCTTAGCATTAAATATGGCTTTGCAAGACTTCCTGATCCCAGCTTTTATATTTTCTGTCTTTTTCATGCCCTGGCCCAATCTATCAGGAACATGTTACTGAAGAACGGCCTGTTGGTCCGGGTCAATCAGTGATCCTTCATGATCTCTGCTTCAGCTCCTGCCTCTAGATTCCTTTCTTGAGCTTTGCCCTGGATTCCCACAAAGATGGGTTGTAACTTGTTAGATGAAATAAACATTTTCCTCCCCAAATTGCTTTTGTTCAGAATTTCAGCACAGCAAGGGAAAACAGACCAGAGCAAGCATTTTGGTAAATGTGGTGACTGAACTTAGTGAGAAATGATTGCCTTATTCTGGTTGAAAAGATGAACTTAAGGACGAAAGGATGGAAGCAGCTGTCCTGTTATATATTACTATTTCAGAGAAAAAATCTTATAGTTTGATTATCTTAAGTCTAAAATTTAAACCTTAACTACAAGGCCAACCCTGCCAGGCAAGATGTGCCATTTGCACAAAAGAGACACTACTGGAATGGGAGTGACCAATTTGTGGTTCGAATGAAATATTCCTATCATCTCCGGCGGCATTTCTTGGTCTTCAGTTTGTGGCGCTGTTGTTTAGGAGGTGTGGCTTTGCTGAAGGGAGTTCATCACTGGGGGCTGGTTTGGAGGTTTCTAAAATCACATGCTTAGAGTTCAAGACGTGGGCTCTCAGATTCTAGTCCGGCCACAGACAGACTCTTATTGCTCTGGAACCATTGTACCTTATAAGTCACCTTGGTCTTGCTATTTTCTAACAGCGATAAAACCCTAACTGACACACAATTGCTTTCTGATTGGATCTGAGATCCACTGCACAGGAGAGAATCCGTGCCTGGTACTGCAACTTGGTCAAAATCGCACAGTAGGTGGGGTCATAGGCTCTAGCAGGGAACAAAATACAATCATTTAGCTAAACATAACATCAGAGCCTACTTCCATTTATGTCCACAGACAAATGCTACTCCCAGCCTTAGTCAGAGAAATGTTCATTTCCGGAGAATAGTGGTGAAAATAGAGACTCATGGTTGCACAAGGCATTGAGAATAAATAAGCGATGAGGGCTAAGACCTAAACAGGACATTTATATCACTGATTCTAGGTCTCAGGGAACACTAAGGGAAAGGGGGCAGAAAGAATGCAAAAGTCAGAATTCTTGAGAAGTTCTGAGAAATGACATTTTCTAAGTAAGGAGACGTATATAATTATTAAATCAAAACAGCTGCAGATGCCTGCATGGGGTCTGTACTTGAATGGTTTATCAACAGTCAGACGTGGATGGAGGAGGGCCTTGGGGGACCCCAGCCAGGTTCGGAAAGGAGGAAATCATTGCCTTCGGCTGTGTACCCACTGATGACTCCACTAGGCTCCAGAGGACAGTTACAACTAACTGACCACACTGATAACCCTGGGTAAGGTGAATGAATCACAAACTAAACCAAAAGCCCCGAATCTGGAAAGAGATTGGTAGGGAGGATGGGGGTGAGTGAAAGGAGAAGAGAGAGCGATTGAAGTTTATTATATACAGGTATGAAACTGTCAAAGAACACACTTAATAAAATTAAGTTAAGCAAGATCTTTAAACAAAATAGTTTGTATTTTCCATTTTCTGCTTGGAATTCTTATAGTCAATGCTTTTTTTGTTTTATTTTTAGTTTGCATGCTTTAAAACAATCTTTCTATTTTAAGTCAGAAGTAGACAAAGCAAAGAAACTCATCCCCAGTCACAAGCAGTTCAGTTGGATGTGTCCTTTCAGGTCTTGATTTCCATAGCCTATCCGCTGAAACAGCTTTGCTTAACTACAGAGCTAGCAAGAGTAGTGCTGGCTGAGATCTAGAAGTGCTGGCTGAGAACTAGCCATCATTCAGGTCCAGCAACCCGAGACTTCAAAGAAGAGAAACAAACAAGCCTTAGTAAGTGAGACTGTCCTTCAACTTTTCAAAGGAACCCAAAGCAAGGCTTATGCAGCAATATGGTTTGAAAGCACCTACTGGGTTGCTGTAATGTTTCTCACCCTTCCTTGGTACCCTGTCACTAAATTCTTTGAAGCACTAACAGTGTAGTCTCCATTGACGATTGTTTGAAGCACCATCCCTAAGGAGGTCTGAGTGAGGACTTTTATATATGGTAACAGATATGAAGTAAGCAGGACTGTCTTTCCTGAGTATTTGAGGCAATGATTTCTCTGCAGTCACACATCTGTCCATTTATGCTCATGTGTACGTTTGCTTGGCATACGTTTCCAGAATACATATTTATCACTGGAAAAGTGGCCTTTCTAACAGGAAATAATCCTGCTTTGGGAATGTTTATTGTAAATTCAGGACCCACTGTTTTCTTAGCAGAGAAACACACACACACACACACACACACACACACACACACCAGAAATTGCGCTATCCACTTTCTTTTATGAATAATTTGTTGGCACTAATAGTCTTAATAAATCATAGGACATGATTTTGTGACTGCAAGTTCCAGTGTAGATGAAAATTTATTAAGTACACAGAAGGAGGAACCAGACATCTGTCTTGATAAATGAACCCTGGACTACGCTTGGTGAGCATTTACAATCAAAATACATGGGTTAAAGCATGCAAGTCCATTAACCCAACATTGTAAACAAAGAAACTTCAGCAAATGAATTTAGGGACATTGTACTTGGTATCTCTATGAAGCAGAACGGCAAGGAACTAACGAGAAGCTGCTTTTAAAACAACTCACAAATCACTGCTTTGGTTTTTTAAGAGTATTTCCATAACTGCAGTGAGCTGCTTTCGATACCACTAGATGATTGACATGTAATTACTACATTCACTTATATCCCAAGCCACTTCCAAGTTTCATCAAGCACTGTGGCATGAACTCTCGCTGCATCTTTCCTGGCTGCGAGAAGAGAGTGAAGCAGGTAAACAGAAGCAGGCACAGATGTCAGAGTGGTTGTGGAGGGGAAGCGCAGGGACTGACTGCTTGGGGGCTGTTTGGAGGCAACATGGAGCTGAACAGATGAACTTCATCCACGGAAGACAATGTGTTCACCCTTGCCACGTGATTTGGCTGGAGACATCCCTTTTCTCCCGCTTCAGTCCCACAGGCTGTCTTCTCCAGGCTCAGCTAAGTTGGAAGTCGACACAAGGCTGTGGAGGCAGCTACCGCCCTTGACTCTGTCATGGGAGACCATCTCTAGCCACCTTTCCTTTGCCCAGAATCAGCATGGTGTGATTAGCTCTCGGCTGACACACAGCCAAGACATTTTGTTCTTATCTTTACTCAACTTCCTCTGCCAGTTCTGGAACCTACCTTTGAAAACAGACTGCACTCTTGTGGACCCATTTTAGAACATGGCAAAAACCATGTCTTATTCTAGCTTCCTCAGGGACACTTAGCTCACAGAGGTAATGAAGTTCGTAAAAACGGAGGGTTCATTTCTAGTTAAATGAACTATCTCTTAGAAACTGTGTATTATATAGCTCACAGAGGTAATGAAGTTCGTAAAAACGGAGGGTTCATTTCTAGTCAAATCCTATCTCTTAGAAACTATATAGCACTGTCTCCTTTAGACCAACGGTATTCATTACTCCTATTTGAAGTGGGCATGGTGAATGTTGCTGTGTCATGGGTGTTTAATGCTTCAGAGGTCAACTAGAGTCTAGAGACAGGCTCATACCCTGGCCATTTGGTTTGTAGGGAGGTGTTCTCACTCTAAGCCATGGAGCCTCTTCAGCTGGGAAGAGGAGGGTTAAAGACAAGACAACGGCCCTGTCTTTAATGTCTTCCAGGTGCTGCTGTGGCAACCACTTTGAATCTATGCCGATGAACTCTTAATCACACGTTTCTTAACCAGATCTTGCTGTTTATTTTAAACACTGTCTTCAGCCCTCCCTGGTAAAAAGACGACCTTACCACTTGTCCTGTTACCTAAGGGAGATTACAATCTAGATACAACAACTTATGCTGGAGAGGCTGTGGGGAAAAGGGAACACTTCTCCATTGCTGGTGGGAGTGCAAACTAATACAGCCCCTTTGGATAACAGGATGGTGATTTCTCAGAAAATTAGGAAACACCCTTCCAAAAGACCCAGCAATACCACTTTTGGGTATAAACCCAAAGGATGCTCAATTGAACTACAACTATGTTCATAGCAGCATTGTTTATCATAGCCAGAACCTGGAAATAACCTAAATGCCCCTTGACTGAAGAATGGATACACAATGGAGTACTACACAGAAGAAAAAATGACACACCTTGAAATTTGTGGGCAAATGGATGGATCTAGAAAACATCATACTGAGTGAGATAACCAAGACCCAGAAAAGCAAATATCATATGTACTCACTCATAAGTGGCTTTTAGACATAAAGCAAAGAAAAAATAGCCTATAATTCATAATCCCAGAGAACCTAGACAACAATGAGGACCCTAAGAGA
>LOJH01015229.1:0-15846 GCA_001685095.1 Ellobius talpinus | reverse complement strand
CATGGTGGCTCACAACCATCTGTAATGAGATCTGGTGCTCTCTTCTGACATGCGAGCATACATGGAGGCAGAATGTTGTATACATAATAAATAAATATTAAAAAAATATGTATCTAAGAGTGTCTAAGGAGAAATATAGAGTCTCTGTGTTGAACAATAAAAGAGGAAATAAAGTCAGGCCTATACAAGAAATAATATGATTCTTTACAAATTGCTTTTAAGCGGACTTGGAGGAATATATTATTATAAATTTAAGTAGCTACCCATTAGAAACACTTAACTACATGAAACCAAGTAGACAGTAAGTGGATGGGCAATAAATCCAAATGGAATTGCTATACCCCAAAGAAATGCTCACTGTTGAAAAGAAACAAGTGAAGGAACTTCCAGAATCACAGAGCAACAACATTCAAAACACACTGAAAACATGGTCCAAATAAAACTGGTAGAACTCTGGAAATCAGTAACAGGTTTTCAATCATTCAAACAACATTCATTGCAAATCAACCGGACAGTGAGCTGTGTTTTATTTTAATTTGCTGTATTCTGATCCTTCTTACACCAGATCAAGGGAAGTGGTAATCACCTGTTTTGCAATTATGTTACTTGCAGAGCTTGTAGCCTGGACCAATGGAAATGTGGAAATGAAAAAATAACAAAATCAAAATCTGCACACCCACTTGATTTCCAGATAATGATCATCATTTCACACACCTGACAGCTTTCTGCAATACTCTCTAATATCAGTATAACATCCGTTGGTTTTCTTTGGAGTTCATGCTATGCAAAGTCACCTAGTCTCAGGGTGTCTGCAGGGAACAAAAGAACACGTTAGGTGGCATTCATTAATGTTGCAACTTAGAGAGATAGAGATACCACCTAAAGCAAATTAGAAGCTGCACAAAATCTTAAACTAAAAAATTTGGGAGGAAAGCATCCATAGGACGCTTTGAAGAATTCCAAAAATAAATGAGATTTGGAAGGTCATGTGTGTGTCCAAGAAGTACCCAAGAAAGGCCTAAGCTTTTGCTCAGAACTGGTGCCAGTGCTCTGCACAGAAAGAAACTAAGGGCTGAGCCAGAGCTGTAAACTCCCTGCCTGACCACGGAGAGCGTTCCAAGATATACTCACAGAGCGAGCACCGGGGTAAGAGCCGGAATATTTATTGGTACAGAACATTTAATGAAATGCTTCCAATTATTGGCCAGCCATTGCTGCAGCAGAGAAGTCAATGGCCACAGATGATGAGGTAGTAAAGGGAAACATCTGAGCAAAATCACTGTGTGAGAAAACAACAGGGGCATAAACCCGAACAACAGATTTGAAAGAAGCAGATCTCTACTACTGCATTATCGAACAGTTTAACAAAAACAAAACCACAAATAGCCACCAAAATAAGTATGACTCACAAAAGCAACAGGAAGTGTTCTTAATCAAGCCAGACATTGGATCACCAAGGCATGTAAAGCATGTATTTTAGAAATGTTCAAAGCACTGAAAGAAGCTTAAATGAAGTGTTAAATGTGAGAACAATCTCTAAATTAACAGTACCAAGAAATGGACATAATTTAAGAAAGCACAACAAAGGAAATAAATTCATAAAAACAAACAAAGAATTTCAGTGTGCTGGAATATACAAATAATCACAGTATTTGAGGGCTGAGGCAGGGAGACCAGATTTGGAGACTATCATAGACTATATAAACAGAACCTGTCTTGAGAAAGACAGAGATGGAAAACAGAACATCTGGAACTGAGAAGCACAGTAACAAAAAGGAAACCATGCCCATTGCAGCTCAGTAGCAGATGTGACTTAGGAAGAGAGAATTGTGACTGTGAAGGGAGTGTTAGTTTGGGTTACTATTGCTGCGACGAAACATCATGACCAAAAGCAGCATGGGGAGGAAAGGGAGTATTTCTCTAACAGTTCCATGGAACAGTTCATCATCGAGGCAGTGAGGGCAGGAACTCAAGCAGGGCAGAAAAGTGGAGGCAGGAGCTGGTGCACAGGCCATGGATGGATGCTGCTTACTGCCTTGCTTGCATGGCTTTCTCAGCCTGCTTTTGTATAGAATCCAGGATCGCCACTGCAGGATGACACCACCCACCATGGGCTTGGCCCTCCCCCATCAATCACTGATTAAGAAAATTCCTAATGGGCTTTCCTGCAGCCCAGTCTTATGGAGGCATTTTCCCAACTGAAGCTCTTTCCTCTCTGATGACTCTAACTTGTGTCAAGTTGACATAAAACTGGCCAGGACATAATACAATCTTAAAAATAAAAAAGTAAAATTTGCACTAAGGAAATGGCTCAGTGGATAAAGCACTAGCTTCAGCAGCAGGACAAGCTCAGATCTGTCCAGAGAGGCCCCAGATGAAGCCCTGCACACATGTGCATTTGTAATTCCAGCAGAGGGGAGGAGAGACAATCTCTGAGGCTTGCACACAGGCAATGAAGCTAATTAGTGAGCTCAGGTCAGTGAGAGATTCATATCAAAAACAACATGTATTATCTTCAGAGGCATGGTTGGGAGGCATACCTCTGGCCCTCCAATACATGTTCAAATGTATACACACACATACACACACACACAGAGTATTTATTCCAGGAATGTAATACTAGTGATGATGTGAAAATCCGTCAATGTAAATTTTAGAACAAAATTCATTTCTTACCATTCATAGTCTATTCAGAGAGAGATGGTTAGCCAAGCAGAGTCCTTTCTATGTGAACTGTTCATAGAGAGATGGTTAGCTGAGTAGAATCCTTTTAGACTCTGGGATCTGAAGCTTGTCCCAGAAAACCTGCTAACATTTTGAGCTATACCAATCAAAAAAAAGGGGAAAAACTGAAATCACCACACTCATAACTTAAATTAGGGACATTCCTGCACTTTTCATGAATAGTAAAAGGACCATAAGAGAGTATAGTATGAATAATTGCATGACAGTGAATGAGAATACTTAGCTAAAGTATTAGGTAGCAAAACTACTGAAAACACTGAATAATAAATAAAATGAAACAGGACCACTAGTAATTAGAGGCACTGAATAAGTAATCAAATACCCTTCAGTGGTGGATCTTACCAAAACTGTCGGGAAGAATTAAGACCAATATTTCTCACATTCTTTCAGTAGAAAGAAAGTATGAAGCACATTCTAACTCAGTCTAGGAAACCAGAGTTATTCTGACCCTGTGGCTAGCTGAAGGCATCAGGAAAAAGAAATGCTTTGTAAATGTAAGAACCTGAATCATATATAGCAGCAAGTAGAAACCAGAAGAATACAAACAGGATTTATATCAGGGTTAAGAAGTATCTATCCCAGAAACAGAAAGATGGTTCATTGTACAAAACACAATCAGCATAACACATTAAAAGAGAAGAAAAGGCAGAGCGTTTTGGCACACACCTTTAGTCATACCACTTGAAAGGCAGAGACAGGCAGATCTCTGAGTTTGAAGCCAGCCTGGTCTACAGAGCAAGTTCCAAGACATCCAGGTACACATAGCGAGACCAATAAACCAAAATAAATAAATTAATAAATATGGGGAAAACCCAAAACACCATATATCCATCTCCATTGATATGGAAAAGAGTTGGATATTATCAATCTTTCTACATGTATTAAACGCACACATGCACACACATGCATACATACACAAAAATGGAGAGAACTTCACATCATTGAGCCATTTATGATAAACTCACAAGTACCATGATACTGAGTATTAAAAGCCTAAGGTTTTTTATTTAAAATTTTCATATAATATATTTTGATCATATTCTTCTCCCTCCTCTAGCACCTCCCAAATCTTCCCAGTTTCTTTTCTCACCTAACTTCTCTCTGTAAGATTAAAAATAAAAAAGGATGGGGGCTGCTCAGTCTTTAAGGGCATTCACACCCACATCTAGCACCTCTAGTCTTTGAGGGCACCTGCACATACCCCCACACATAGCCACATAATTAGGAAGAATAAAACCATTTCTAATGTAATAAATGAATTAACAAGGTCTTCTTTTACTGCTTCTATTCAAAATTGTACCAAACATCCTAGTCTTGAGAAATAGACAATAAAGCTAAATAACAGGGTTTCCAATTTTAAAGAGTAAAATAAGATTTTCTCTATTCACAGGTTAAATGAATCTTAAATGTGGAAGATTCTAAGCAAAAGAATACTGCCTAAAATAGATGAAAATGTTCATCATTGCTTTCCATCATGGACATGGAATTCAAAAATTTCTTCCTCATCCCAGACAGAATGTACGCTATGGAGAAAAAAACAAACACAAACTCTGTAAGTACTAGAATGTGTGGAGTGTGTCCTTATACACCTCTAATGGTAATGCAAATTAGAATAGCCACTGTGGAAATTACTACAGAAACTAGAAAATACTATAAATCTTATCTCTATAGCTTCTGGTCATATGCTCCCAAAGGAACATAATCATTACAGAACAGAGATATTTGCACATCCATGGTTAGTTATTGTGGCAATTTTCCTCAAGCCAAGATTGAAGTTCAAAAACAGGTGGATACAAATGTGATGCGTGTATGCACAATGGAAGTACACAGCTATTCCACAATTTTCACCAGTAAAGGTATACCTTGAATTCCAAAAATAGGTGGTAAAATGTGACTTACATAAACACAATGGAAATTCAGGCCATAAAAAAGAAAGTTACATTATTAGCTGGGAAATGGGTGAAACTGGAGATCATCGTGTTAGGAAAATAAGATTGTCTCAGAAGACAGCCACACATATTTTCTCTCATAGGCAGAATCTTAATTTCAATATGACAGGAATAAGTCATGACATGGGGAGGGAGACTATTTGAAAGGTGGCAGGGAATCAAAATGAAGAAAGGGGTAAAGAAAAGAGGATAATGAGACAAAAATCAAAGACAAACACATGGCTTTTCACATATGGAAATGAATTTGTGCTACACGTATGGGTGGCTGGGACTGTTTGTGTGCTCATACACACAAACACACACACACAGGTAACATAAAAGCAGAGTAGGGATCAACTTCTGGAGAGGAGAGGGAAGGAAGCGGAGAGGGATCAGAGAGCACAGTGGGGGTGATGGTCTGCAAAGCTAACTATATGCATGTCTGAAATGGCAGAGTAAAATCCATTACTTTGCATAACCCATTAGTAACTTGTAATGATCAATGGATACTGGGGAGACAGAAAGGTCTCATGCGTACTACACAGTAGGGTGACTAGAAATAATAGTGATATAACTCCTATTTAAAAAGCATGTTGAATGTGTCTGCCAGAAACAAATAAGAATGTTTTAATGAATTAATCATGTTTATCATGACTGAAATATTATGTAACATATATGTCTACTATACTACACGTAGTATGTCATTACTGTGTATAGTTTTAATGCTTTTGTGCAAAGTGTGTAAGGTGAGAGAATTTTTTTTAAAAAGGAAGAAGAGCCATCTGTCCCCAGACATCCACAGAGTAAAAATAAACCTTTAAATCTAAGGCCATTAGTGTCCTTGGAACAAAATAGTCCATAGTGACAAACTTGACTTTGGCTTTTTGTTTGGTGCTCTTGAATGGAGCCCCTTCCAAGCAATGTCAATTGCATGCTTCCCCGTTCAAAGACGACAAGCCCTTCTGTTAGAGTCCCCTGGAGACTACTAGTGCACAGAGACTTTTGCCACCCCTTCTCATGCCTCCTACAATCCTCTGACCTGTGTGTCTCTCCTGCTGTGTCCACCTACTAGCACCACCCCACCCACTAGCACCACCCCACCCACCCTATGTGGCTTGTGTGGAGAAGCTGGTGGAGGTGGAGGGCGAGACTGAACCACAAATCCCTTACAGCAGCTCTGGTGTCTCTGGAGTGACAGGCCATCATGTTCAGTGCCACAAGTTTTGCCAAGCAATGGCCATGAGCAGTTTTAATACTGTTAACATAGTCTAAGGAGGAGATGGTGGCACAGGCCATTAATCACAGTACTGGGGAGGGAGAGGAGAGGCAGGCAGATCTCTGTGAGTTTGAGGCCAGCCTGGTCTACAGAGGGAGTTTCAGGACAGCTAGGACTACACAGAGAAACTCTGTCTCAAAAAAATTAAAAAACTAAAATAATAATAATAATAATACTTAATACTGTTAACACATTCAAATGTCCATTCCCTTTTGGGTATGAAGATTGGGGATTGTTAGTAATGTATAGCCGTGTTTTCTCACACTAAAAGCCCGTGTACCTACTGCTACAAGCTGTCCCAGGAGACTTGGGGAAAAAAAAGCTGGTGTCCATATTGGAATGCTTTACAGCAGATCCATCATGACGAGAGAATTAAAAGACCACGTAACCATCCAAAGATCTTACAGCCACCTGAGAACCTAGATCTCTCATTGGGAGTGTGACTTGCAGATAATTATTTCTCAACCAATGAGCCTAGAGCTCATGAGGCCAGAGGCCGGCCTTCTGTAACTTGGAGTTTCCCCTAACCATCACAGCATATCCGGTGGTTTTCTCGTCTTCTCAGAAATTGTCCTGTCTGTGCAGACTCAGACTGCCCTTCCCTAGAAGACTTCCTTTTAGGGGTGAGGCCCCGCCTCTGCCCTTCCCAGCATGCCCTTTCTACAGCCACTTGCGCAATCCCCAATGCTGCTGTCTTGTGACCTGCTGTCCATGAGCTTGGCTTCGGCTTTCGTGCAGCTTAGCACAACTTAGCCCTTGTGTGTCATTTGTGACATGGCCTACATCAGCTATCAAGACCAGGCTGTAGGTGGCCTGTGCAGCAGAGTTGATACCAATGAAGACTTGGACCTGAGGGAAGAATTCCTCATAATAGGTCTGTTTTCTCTTGAGTGGCTTATCTTTGTGGGGTTTCTTGGTTTCCTGACATTCCAGATAATCTTGCAAATCTTTTGGAAAAATGAGGAGGAGCAGGAGGTGGATGACATTGCCATGTTGCAGGAGCAGGAAGAGGAGAGAGATGAATATGGAGTGAATAAATATGAAGAAGATGGTGAATTTGAGTTCCAGTTTGGTGAGCATTTCTATGAGGACTTGGACTTCGTGGAGTACGTGAATGAAGAGGACAGCAACGAGGAGGATGACGATGATTCAGGAACTTCCAGTTTCTGTGAGTTATGGTTATATTTTGGTCCCCACTCTAGAATATGATGGAATTTGTTCTTCACTGTTATCTGACAGAAAGACCTTATTCTTATTATGGTTGAGCACCACAAGTGCCGTGTGGTAGGCAGGCACTACACTAGGTGGGATGTGAAGCCTTGCAGAGGAGCCTGTGGGCTGGGGAATGGGAAGGTGACTATGCTAGGAGGCATGGGATGCCACAAACAAGGCAGCATCTCAGAAGGCAGAACAGTGGGCAGCCTAGACTGAAGGGCAGGAGGGCTACCTATCTGCAGATGGTTGGAATCCCGCCAACCCGGGTTTGTACAGCTGCAGGCACAGAGAATTCCCCCACTCTTGCTGCTGCTATTGACACTTCTGACTCACATAAAACCCATGTTCAAACTTGTCCATCCTGATTAAATGATGGTCCAATTTCTAGAAACTTGGGGTCTAGTGTGCTCAAGTAGAAGCCCAATTTAATAAAGACCCTGAAGAAAAAAAGTAAGCTGTCTTCAAATTAACCTCTGAGATAAATCCATGAAAATAAACTGTAACTAGAGTACTTGAAAGATATATTAGTTATATCTTCAAAGATTGAGCAACATCGAACCTAACATAATTTTTTTTTTAATTGAAGGCAAATGAACTCATTTTTCCTCATCTCCCTCTTTCCTATTTCTATCCTTCCTCCTTTTTTCTTTGTATTTTAATTTGTATTTCTGAGCCTCAAATTGCTAGGCACATGTGCTGCTACTAAGGTACATCTTCATACTTTTTAATTTTTGCTCTTTTAGTGGCTCAGGTGAAAGTGTACACACATATATAAAAGGTCAGCCAAAGGACAATCTTGAGTGTTGATTCACAGGTACCACCCACCTATTTGTATGTGAGAGAGAGACAGAAGCAGAGACAAAGAAACAGAGAGGCTCTCTCCCTGATTTTGAACTTGCAGATTATGCTCAGATGGCTGGGCAGTCATTCCCTGTAATCTACCTTTCTGTACCTCTCTGACCCTATCATTACCAGTGATGGCCACTAGGCCTTATTTTCAGATAAAATATATTTAATATTCACTTATAAAATTATATTGTGTATATATTATATAAAATATATTTACTATATAAAAATATTTAATAAATATTAATACATATAATATATTATGTTTTTCTTTGTACATATTTATATAGTGGTTTCAAAGGATGTAACTCAGGTCTTCATGCTTACAAGGCATTTATTGAATGAACTCTCTCCCCAGTCTTTTTTATCCTAATGAAGAATATCTTGTTATGTTGTCCCATACATCCTTGAACTCATGGCAATACCCCTGCCTCAGCCTCAGATGTATATATTTTGTAAATGGAAGTTTCTGTCCCACCCACTGCTGCAGCCATTAAGTCCCAAAGAAACACACAGAGACTTTTATTAATTACAAACTGTTTGGCCTATTATATTAGTCTTATTATTAACTAGCTCTCACAACTTAAATTAACCCATAATTCTTGTCTCTGTTTAGTCACATGGCTTAGAATCTTTTCTAAGTGAGACATTCTCATCTGGCTTCCTCTGCATCTGACTGTTGATTGACTCTCTCTGCCTTTTCTCTTCCCAGAATTTTCCTAGTCTGCTTGTCCTGCCTATTCTTCCTGCCAGGCTACTGGCCAGTCAGTGTTTTATTAAACCAATATGAGTGACAAATCTATACAGTGTATAAGAGTATTATCCCACAGCATTTCCCCTTTTTAATTTTCAGAACAAAAACCCTGAATCTAATCTCCTTTGTTTAGCTTTATTCCTGATCTTTATCCATAACAACTTGTAACCAACAAAGACAAACATCCATAATCCATTTTTGGGAATGTGGATGTAGTGTTTTAGGCTACTTCCTGATGATTGGGGGTATTGATAATCTTATGGGGACCCAAAGAAAATTTAGGATTATGCTCAAGTCCTGAGTGGAATATTCTGTAAGGCTAGATCTTCTCAGGCAGCAGCCTTGAGGCTGTTCTACATGTAGAACTCAGAAAAAACTGCAACAGAGGTGTTCTAAAACATTGCATCATCTGTGCCATCTGTTCCCATTGCAGATTTTTCAGGGGGTGTTTCTTAATCAAACCCTATTTTTCTTAAGCCAGAATGAATCCACATCCTCTCATTTCCTGTGGAAACAAAAAACCAGATCTCTTCTCCAAAGTAACATATCTTTAGAGTTAAATTTTGAAGTCAAGGCATTTTCAGAATGTATAGGTTGGAGTAATCCAAGAGCATTAATAATAAAATGTCTTTTAGCAACTGTTGCTCCTTCCTCAGCAGTCAAACAATTCAAATATAACACAATAACATACAGTATCCAGACTCTCTGTGTTTTCCATCTTTATGTGACAATTTTCTTACTCTATTTATTTTAATTTTATTCTTAACTTTTCAGTTTTTGTGACAGGGTTTCTCTGTGTATCTTTGGCTGTCCTGAAACTCACTTTGTAGACGATACTGACCTCAAAGTCACAGAAGTCTTTCTGCCTCTGGCTCCAAAGTGTTGGGATTAAAGGTGTGTGCCACCACACCCAACTACTCTATTTCTTTATTATAGGATTTTCTCTGTCCTTTATCTTTTCTCTCCCAAGCTTATGTATATTTTTTAACACACTGTAAACTGTTTAGAATTTTTTATCTGAATTTGTCTTTACTGTATATCACTATCTTTTTCTGACCACATGAATCTTTAATCTGCTAAACCACATGGCTAAGATTAAAACCGCAGCATTGTCAGCTGGCTCTGCTCCATTCCTTGAATTCCTAAGAGTCTAGCTTCATGGCAGAGGTACTGGATGGAGCCATATTTATTACCACCAAGAAGCATGTCACTGGCTGCTCATAAACACCATTTTAGCATTTGGTGACAGGTTTTCTTCAAAGAGTCACCATGCAGTTTTGTTGCTAATGTTGAGTCAAGAAGCCTTTCTTAAATAGGACCTGTGCCTCTGGTTGCCTCCAGCGAACAGAGCCTACTAGAGAAAAGACGGTTACCAGGAAGCTGCAGTTGACTCTGTTCTTGTCCATCTAGAACCGTTTTTTTAAAAGCTTTCTCATGCTCTATATGAAAATTCTTGCCAAATGTTTGGGCACCATTTGTAGATGAAAGTTTCTGTCCCACCCAATCTCATAGCCATTCAGTTCCAAAGAAATACACAGAGGCTTATATTAGTTATAAACTGTCCTATTATCTCAGGTTTGTTATTAACTAGTTCTTACAACTTAAATTAATACATAACTCCTGTCTATGTTTAGCCACATGACTTGATACGCTTTCTCAGTGCAGCACTCTCATTTTGCTTTTTCTGTGCCTCGCTGGTAACTGCAACACTACCTTTTTTTCTTCCCAGAATTCTAGTCTGGTTGCCCGACCTATACTTCGTGCCTGGCTATACTTTAGCATTTTATTAAACCAATATCAATAACAAACCTTTACAGTGTACAGGAACATTATCACACAACATGTTTTCCATGAAGTTTTGCTAAAAACATACAGAACAGAATCAAACAATTTGATTCTGATCCCTTTCATTCCATGGTCCAGAAATAATGAGAATCCTAGTGTTGGGAAAGAAGGAAAAGTTGTCACCAGGAAAACTTAAAAGGCAGAGAATATGAGACCAATAGAAATATTGTAGCAGTTATTAAAAAGGATCGAGAGAGTCTTTTCATTTTCCCCTCACATTTCTATTCTCTAGGTTTAACTTTCATAGAATCCTGAATGGGGAAGTTAAGTATAAGCTGTCTTATACTACTTTCATGACCTTGGCATTCTGGAGTCACAATCAGTAGTCACTGATGAACCAACTGCATCTGAGTGTGAAACATCAGATGAAGCATTTGAAGGAAATTCAGAGGAGGAGCAGTGGGGTGATGATGAAAGTAGAGACTCGGAAGGAGGGCCTTATGATGACTGGGACTACGAGGACGGTCACTCTCCAAAATGCTACTTCCCTGTGTAAAGTAGGTATATACTTATAGCTCCTAGTATTAATTGACTACTGCCTTGTGGTGGTGTCACACACCTTTATTCCTAACATTCAGGAGACAGATATATGCAGATCTCTGTGAGTTTGTGGCTAGCCTGGTCTACAGAGTGAGTTCCAGCATGGCCAGGGCTATACAGAGAAACCCTGTCTTGGAGAGAGGGGAAAGGGGGAGGGGAAGTAGGAGAGGGAGAAGGAGGAGTAAGGGGAGTGGGGAAAGGGAGTGAGGGGAGAGGAGGGAGAGGGAGGGAGAGAGAAGAGTATTAACTAACCACTTATATACACCCCTATTATTGGAAGATTTATGTTAAACTATTCTGTTATAGTTTAATAAACATTTTGAAATTAATAATGTACTTATAACAAAGAAGTTGATATATTTATATGGATTTCATTACCGACTGCAAGTTCTTTATCCTTTAGCTATAAGACTATTACCAGTGGGAACTGATTGCACCTAGTAATGAAGACCAATAGAAAAAGTCACCAAGGGATTTTTGGCCTTTGTTTCTTGGCCACAGAAAAGTAGTCTTTCATTCTAACAATACTTTGAAAGAAAGGGCTGATTATTCACAAAGTACTGATAAGTCAAGGGTTTCATGTGAAGCCATGCTTCATGATTAATGCAGAGTAGTTTAGCTGGTATTTTTATATTTCATGGAATAGTCAAAATTAGGGTGATTTTTATTTTTTACTGAACTAAGAATTGGAATCTTACATCCCTCTCTGTTCACCTATGTCTGCAGTGCTCAATTTTAGTGTCTTGGAGTGTCTTATTCATATTTTAAAGATATTGCAACTGAGGTCCTGGGAGGTTGAGGGAATGTGTAGGCTTTGTTAATGGTCATAGGGAGATAGTTTTATTTGGAGCAGGTGCTCTAGAGAAATAAATGAGCATTTATTGTGGTGGACAGAAGGGCAATGAAATTGACATGACTGGTGCCCTCAAATGCTTTTACTTTTTGTATTATATAAGGTTATATAAGTTAGTGCATGTATACAGTAGACATCAGGTGCCTTTCCTACATATTCCACTACCCTCTCCCTTGTCACCTTCTCCTGTCCACTACTCCCTTTTCTTTCCAAGATGGTTTTATAAAGTCATCTAAGTCTTAAGCACCTTGTAGGTAAAGTTCTGTTTCACAAGAAGAAGGTATCTTAGTTTCTCCTACTGAGAGGAGATAGCTATACCAGAATCGAGCAGATTTGGAAAATCATTAATGTCTTCCGATGGCATAAAATATTGCTTCTGTTTTATTTCTTCTTACAGTTGCAAAGTCTAGAAGAAAGAAATGTGTGGAGAAAGAGGGGGAAAAGTTATTTGTTAATTTTCTTTGTTCTATAGTTTATCGCAGAAAAACGCCATCCTCTGACATGAGACTTTACACTGATTTTTCATGGATGCATATGACTGCATTTAGTCCTGTTAAAAATAAAAGTTTGTTTGTGCTGCATAAGCTCCAGAGTTTTTATGTGAATAAAAGCAACTCTAATTCATTTTTATATCTTTTCTTTCTAGATTTGCCTCAGCTTGTTGGCACTAACATGAATTTTTTCCACTCTTGACAGTGAGAAATGGAAGTCTAGTTCGTAATGCATTTCACTGAACAAAAAGTACCTCGCTTACCAGGATGCTAAGTGATCTAATAATTAGTGTGAACCACTAGCAGCAGCCTCTGGCAATCCACTAGAAGTATACATACCTAGGCTCTACTCCACACTCATTGAATTGGAAATCCTTAAGTTAGACCTTTAGCCAGGTTTCCTAAGTTTTCCAGATTACCTCAGAACAAACACACTGTTAGCAGTATATATTTTTTGAAATGCATCCAAAGCTTAAGTGCAGATTCCTTTTCACCAAATGCAAAGTACAAATGTACTCTTATAATGCAGAATATGCAGTGCTCCTATTGATGTGTCCCTATCAAGTGCTTGTATATGAAATCTAAAAAGAGGCAGAATAATCAGTATTCATTTTTTATTTATAGTAAAAGGCATACATACATAGAATGGTACAAAAGTGGCATTTAGTAAATGTGTGAACCAGGTGGTGGTGGCGCACATCTTAAATACCAGCACTCAGGAGGCAGAGGCAGGCAGATCTCCATGAGCTTGAGGCCTGCCTGGTCTAGAGAGTGAGTTCCAGAACAGCCAAAGTTACACAGAGAAACCATATAAATGTTCTTTCCAAAAAAGAGAGGGGGGGGAATATGTGTAAAAAGGATAAATATCTTATTTAGGACAATGATTAAAACTTATGGAGAGAAAGGATGAGTTCAGTTGTTGGCATTCACTGTGCATTTCAGTTCTACTGGTAGTTACATGTTCTTCAGGTGGGAGGTGTATGCAGAAGTAACAAGTTCTGGGAGCTGCACATACAGCATGCCTACATGACACAGCTGAACTCATCAAGGTGAAAAAGTTCGGTATTCATATTGGGAGCATGTGTTCTGCAGACAGACCTCTTGGATTTGATGTGCAGCTCTACATTTCAATCCTTATTCTTTCTGAGGAATTTTGTTTTTCAGGCAGGGTCTCACTATGCATTCCTGGATGGCTGGAACTCACTATGTGGACGATATTCTCTAACTCACAGAGATCCACCCACCTATGCCTCCCAAGTGCTGAGATTAAGAGCATGCACCACCATGCCTGGCCCCCAGCTCTACATCCTACCAGATGGTATAAATTAGAGCAGATATTTAATCTCTGTATACCTGGATTCTCGTATGTAGTTTGCTTATAATAATTGTGTATACTATAGTTGGAAAGTTAATTGAGAAAAAAAATAAGTGTTTAAATAGTGTCTGGCAAATTGCTCAGCAGTTATTAAGAAAGCATGGTATTGTTAGCTCAATATATTAAAGAGTTCATTAACACTTCATAAAACATTGGATGAGTTGGCCAAATTCTTCTATTCCAATCTGAATCAATTAGGCTATGAGGAGTGAGTGCATGCCAATTGTTATACCTTAGACTGAAGTCTTTAATGCAACTTGCTACCTAGCTAATACCAGTTGTTTTAAGTTGAGGAACAAATAGACAATAGGCTAGGTCTAATCTTTTATTGACATAATTCCTGGGTTAATTTAGGAGGATAGAAGTTTATGGGAGAGGTATTGGGAGGGGAAGATTGGGGAGGGGGGACGAAGCTGCAGCTGGGATGTAAAATAAACAGATGAAAAAAAGAATAGAAGTTTTTATTTGGGATATGCTCAAGAGGAGGCAGCCCCCCCATAATAGGGAAGGTATGTTGGGGAGGGCTAAAGTCAATTTGTAGTAACGGGAGCATTTCACAGATCTGAAATGGCAGTTGGATTTGGACTAAAGTGGGTCCAGGCTATAATCCTCACTGTCCATCCCTCCAGCTGCCAACTTCCTCCAGCTGGGTCCTACCTCCTAAGGATTTCACAGACTCCTGAACAGCACTACCAACTGGGGACCAAGTATTCAAATATATGAGCCTGTCGGGAGCATGTCACATCCAAAACAACAGAGCTTTTGTTCCAAATATGGTCCATTGATGCTGACATCTCTAGAACCAGTCAAGGTGAAGAAACATCCCCCAGAGGTCTCCCAGATGGTATTCCAATAAAATCAAATCAAAAGGATCAACCTTTAGTCTCAGCATTCCAGAGACAGGCAGTTGGACTGCTGAGAGTTCAAGGCTAGCCTGGTGTTATGACTTAGCTAAAACAGCACAGTTACCTGAGGGGTGGCAGCGGGCCATGAGAGGCAGCCAGGTCCCACCACCCAAGGCCTCTATGGGTCCCAGGCGTCGGGGCAGCCAGTTCCACGAGGAGCTATGGTGGGTGAGAGACGGACAGATGCCACGTAGAGAAAGTGAGTTAGGGTATAGTTTATCCAGTGGGTTATAGGAGGAAAAGGAAGGGGTGGGGAGAGAGAGAGAAAAGGAGAGATGGGAGAGAGGAGAGGAGCCACCAGCAGCAGCCACCTCTTCCTCTGAGAGAGAGAGGGAGGGAGGGAGGGAGGGAGGGAGGGTGAGAGAGAGCACTCACAGGCTGGAAGAGGAAGAAAGATCCCTTTGTCTCTTAAAGGGACAGGTCAGACCGTTACATTCCCTGTTGCCTCCCACCTACCTGGGACCCACAGAGGCCTTAGGTGGTGGGACCCGGCTGACCCTTGTGGCCCTCTGCCACCCCTCGGGGAACTGTGCCATTTTATCTAAACCCTAACACGTGGTCTACATGGTAAGCTCCAGGACAGCCAGAGCTACATAAAGGGACTCTGTGAAATGAATTATTAAAAATGCTGCAGGATACCCCATGGTGGCAGGCAGCAGAAACACTGCAGGTCCCCAAGCAGTGGCAGCAGGCTATGTGGCAGCAGGCAAGCAGGCCCTGAGAGCAGCCAGTCCGAGGCAGAGATGGTTGCAGGTCCCTGAGCAGTGGCTGGTCCAGGGCAGGGAGACACGCAGTGCAGAGACAGAGACATGGATAAGCACGCCATGCAGAGTGAGGTTGGGTATTTATTCAGTGGATTATGGAGGGTGAAGGGAGAAGGGGAGAAGGACAGAAAGAGAGAGAGAAGAGAGAGAGAAGGGAGAAGGGAAGGGGAGAATTTGGAAGAGGCAGAAGGTGCCTCTTCGAGAGGGAGATAGAAAAAGAGAGAGAACTCAGGCGGAATCTGAAGATCAGCCTGTCTCAGCAGATGGGGGAGGGAATGGGTGTGGCTTGTCTCTTAAAGAGACAGAACA